>BLIY01000003.1:529131-768803 GCA_023705535.2 Babesia ovis
GAGACACCCATCACCAGAAGAGGAAGAGAGCAGTGACGAGGAGGATCACCAAGCTACGCAAATTGTGGAACCTTCACCTGCGGAAACAGATGAGGTTTCTCCCACTGAACCCTCTCGTGGTGTAACGCCTGCATTGGATCAAGAGAGACACCCATCACCAGAAGAGGAAGAGAGCAGTGACGAGGAGGATGATAATTCTAATGTCTCAAGAAAAGATAACATAAATCTTCAGGACAGTCAGGGGAACAAACACGTTGATGTTCCATCAATGTCAACGAGTAGACAGGTACCTGAACATGGGGAAGGTGATTCATCCATCCTACGCGGTACACTTGCACCTGAAAATAAGGACGGTGATATTACCTCGTCTTTACCGGTTTCAACCATAAAAGAGGATGGTTTAGACGATGAATTCACATTTATAATGGATGCAATTCTACGCAAAGATATGGACTCTGATGGTATAATCGACGGTAAAAATCAACCATCGGTCAACGCTCCTGACCATATGACAGAACCTCCCAGACCGCACCCGATTTATTTCAAAATCCTGGATTTCAATGCGGTTAATTTGCTTCGTCAATCACATGAAGCTGGCATTGTAGATAAAACAAGGGCTCATTTGCCACTTGGGAGGATACCACGTGAAAATGCAGGTAAAATAGCAAAACGACAAATCCCAACCGTGCACATTATCGCAAAAGATCAGGTTGATGCTAGGAGAAACAAGTCACAGTATGTATCTGCCAGCATGTTCATTATAAACATTTTGGCAATAGTCCAGGCGTTCGCATCTTTGTAAATTGACAGTTTCATTTAACCATCATCGCATAAATATAGAGACGGACACAATCACATGAAACGCTTAATGTAGTTTTATACATTCTGTTTACTACATCTTGTTGTCCCGTGCCAGTTATCATTACGTTACAGGTGAAATCGGCGCTATTGTAGAGTATGGCTGTATGCGACTATAAACATATTAGATACTTAACTAGGGCTGTGTAGTTATGTTATACCTTTAGGTACGTATGAACCATATTACAGCTGCTAGAGAGTAAACAACTAAATGAATCAGAGATACATTTCCAATGACAGCGACCTCTGCGGGAGAGACAAATAGCATGTAGTTCACCTCTTCTTTGGCGATTCAATATATAAAAAGTAAAACTGTTTATTTTATGGAATATAAACTGATCAATCTGGGTGACTTTTGTGCTTTAGGCAGTTGGCACGTCCTGGCCCCACCCGCTGTGTATGTTCGCTATAATATCCTATCATTCTACAACTTAGAACAATGTCGTCCGAAGAGTTTACCCGTCAAATAAACGGGAGTGATAGCCCTCAACACAGTTTCGGGGGTCTCATCCCCCGTGAATCTGAGGTGGTTGATTTCCTTCTGCGCTTTTGCGATGGCCTTCATCATCGTAATGCTGAGATTGTGAAGGCGTTATACGAACAGGAATTAACTGTAATCACTGAAAAGCATTTTAAAACATCGAGATGGCCGTCTATATCAGCTGTTGCGGGTTTTTACAGCCAGAGTGGCCGTCTACACAGCTTGATCATGGCTCTCTACTCCGAGATATATTACCGTCATGTCTTTTATTTGGGTGACGTAACCTTTGAAGATCGTCTAGATTCATGGGAGAAATATTCTAAACTTTTGGCCTACTTCATCGATGAGTTAGAGAAGGGCGATGGTTCTGACAACTTGAATAGCTTGGTGATTCCCGCCTCCTGGGTGTGGGACATACTTGATGAATTCGTGTATCAGCTCCAGGAGTGTTGTAGATGGCGTAGTCGTATTAGTCGTAGCGATTCTAACGCCTTGGCGAATGACAGCAAAATACATTCTATTTGGAAGGTGCCCACAGCACTGGAAATGTTACAAAGACTCGCTAACAATCCCATATTCCAGAATATGGCTCATCCTTCACAACGGGTAAGTTTATTTTCATACCCCTGGTTACATTGTTTTGCGGGCGATACTTGATATATGTCGAAATATTTCATGGTATTTGCCCACAGTTTTATCGAATCAATGTTTTATTATATATTCCATAAGTATGCCCGTTACTGCTAATGCTAATCTTGCATTGATGTTTCGTGGACAAATCTAATTGAATAATAGGATGGTCTCGAGTCTGCTGGTTTAAGCTTCCAGCTCGGTTACTTTGCTTCAATTTCATTAGTGCGTTTGCATGTGCTACTGGGTGACTACTACACGTCAGTAAGCACCGCCACCAGCATAGAAATCTCTAGCAAGTTCCTCTACTGGAAGGTCCCCTCATACTACGTTTCGCTGTTTTACCATCTGGGTTTCGCTTATATGATGCTGAGGTTAGTGACTCCGATTAGGAGGTTTCATATGTATACAGACGTTACAGCGACTGCATAAAGGTCCTATCGCAAATACTGATCTTCTTAACAAAACAGCGTACCTACATGACCGTCCAGAGCTATCAACAGGGCGCCATGGCCAAGTTGGGTGAGAAGATGTACCTTATGCTGATTTTGTGTCACACGGCAACAAAGATTCGCTTGGATGAAACTATTATACAAACCATAAAGGAGCAGTATGCAAACCGTTTCTATCAGTGAGTTTTGCTTTTGCAGTGTCGACATTTTTCAGGTTACAAGGAGAAAATGAGGAGTCCTTCCGCGATGCCTTTTTGAAATGCTGCCCGAAATTCATTGACGCCTCTAGTGGTAGTGGATCCCTCAATGATGATGATTCGGACATCACTGGCGGCAATCTCAATGAGCCTCTTCAACGTCAGCTGAATTTGTTTTTGACAGAAATCGGTAATCAGCGCCGTGTGGACGAGATCTATTCCTTCGCAAAGCTCTACCACAACATCAGCCTAGAGAAGTTAGCAGCACTAATGAAGCTTGGTGATGACCCCGAGCTAGTGCGTTCGTACGTGCTAAGCGTTAAGCACCAAACACGTCAGTTTGCTAACTCCTCCAGCGGCGGCGACTTGATTCCTGGAGCTTCAGAGGGCGACATAGATCTCTACATTGACCAGAACATTTTATATATCAAAAGCAGGCAGAGCCAGAAGCTCTATGTAGAATACTTTTTACAGCAGATCGGTCGCTGTAAGCACACTCTTCGCAATTTGCAAGCGAAGCGTGAGGAACAGGCCCAAGGAAGGAAGGACGCTGTAATTCAAGAAACCTAACTCACTGTCAATCTCATAAACTAGTCATTTTGTTTTCATTAGTTGGTGCTGAGTTGGTTTGAAATGATGAATATAATTACTTTCGAGTATGAACTGAAAAACTTGCCCAACCCTCGGGATCCATTAGCTCAATGGTTAGAGCATTGGTCTTATGAGCCAAAGGTTGTGGGTTCGAGCCCCACATGGATCACTTTACGTTGGTGCATACGTCGTTTCAGTTAACGAATTTGTCGTCCATCTAATGTACCTTAGGCCCGTAAGAGCTGCTATGGCGATCTCTATTGTCACAAATTCCCCCTTACGCCCTGCGGCTTGGGAAGATCAACTAGAGCATCTATTCACAACCCTAACAGCTAGATGTATATATGTTCATTAGTATCTGAAAATGTTATAGCGCGGTTTACGCCTTGTGTCTTCCTTCCATAATCATGCGTTTCATCTGCATAACTGCTTCATCATCCAGTGGAGAGCACCCGTCATCGAAATCTTCTTCATCGTAGTCCGAATCATCGTAATCCTCGTCCTCGTAATCATCTTCATCGTCTTCATCAGAATAGTAGTCGTAATCCACACTGTCAGTGTCGAAATCTTCGTCATCTATTTCAGAGCCCATGTCGCCGTCAGCAAAACCAGTATCTTCAAGAGAAATCTTGTCTATTGCCTCTGCAAGAGATTCACCGCCACTGTACATAACTCCGACTTGTATTAGAGCACTCAAACACATGATATAGAGCTTTTTCATGTACTTGGAGCGCTCCCCTCTCGAGGCGTGTACGACCAATTGTATGAGTTCATCAGCCTTCTCTATGCTTTTCAGCGGCGGAGTTTCACCACAACTGTATAGAAGAAGCACAGATAGATATCTGATTCTCGATTTGTAGTACATGGGTGTATTCTTTATGGCATCATATTCCTCCATGACACTTTGTATCAGTTCCTTCGCAGCGGGTTGAAGGATACGATCACATGCACGGCTCTTGATACATATTTCGAAAATATCAGCCATAAGACGCTCAGCATGTTGCTTATCGTCCGCAATACTAGCCCGTTGGCACAAAGTGTATATTTGAACGGCCATATCGAACGTGAATCCACCAGGAGCATGTGCAAGTAAACTTCTCACTGGATCGCGCAATACACTTAGTTCAGCCATGATTACTGGCACTTCTCCATCTGCAGTGCCATCTAATTCATGATATCCACCAATAGACTTCATACATAATGCAAGTATATTCCACAGGGCATCGAAGCGAACACCCATCGCTGCAGCCTTTTCCTCTCCGATATATAACACAACCTTCTTAGCGATTTTCGCTAAGTAACCAAGTATGAGCGCGAGGTCATCGAGATAATCCATGAGTCGGTCGATGTCAAGCTTTTCGTATAGAGACATCAGTAATTCAACCGTCCGTTGTGTAATTTTGGCAAACATTTCACAATCGATGGGATTCATTTCCTTTGCATCTGCCTCAGCGGCAAGTCTGACGATAGACGTCAATGTTTGTACCATTGACCATCTAGCCAAAATCTGTTCGTCATTAGACAAATCATCTGCATCTCCTGTCAAGGCACCACCACAGCTGAGGCTGTTCCAGAGAGCGTTACATACATTCTCTGTAATTTGTGCTCCGAAAGGCAAGACGGCTACAGAGTATTTGTCCACAATTTCATCGAGAGTAGAAACAACAGTTTCCAACTCGATCCTCTCCATAAGTTTGAACAGACTTTGTAAAAGGTGTGGTAAAAACTCGAGGATTGTCTTTTGCAAAGTGTCATCATCATTATGGAAGAATGCAAGCACAGATCCCGTGGCCATGACCGATACGATAACCTCCTCGTCATTGAGCATTTCTACAAGCTTAGAATAAACTTTAAGTAGATTTTGTGGGTCTCTCCATACAACGGTGGTCATCACAACGCGACCACAGAGCCACGCACCTCTCATCCTCAACCATTTGTCTGGTGATCCAAGCAAAGGGAGCACATATGCGGCTATAAATGCCTCTCCATCCAACAGCTGTTCTTGTGAGATTTCACCCTGATTAGAAGCACGTTTTCCACTTGATTTCTTGGTGTTTTGCAGCACGCTACTGGCAGCGTGACCAATGAGACACATAACTCCGTATACCACCGATACAGGTGTTTCTCGGTTACCAAAAACATCCCTAGCAGCAGATATAACAATTGGAACAAAGTCTGCTCTCCTTAGTTTGCAGGCATCCTTAATGAAGTCGGCAGCGGTCCCCCTGGGTGACAATAGCTGGAAGCTAACATCGGCACAACTTTGTATATACGATTCAGGGTCTTCTGCATATGCCTGCTCATCGTTCACATTGCACGAGAAAGTCTGGAACAACATTTGTACGATAATCGGTGCGCATGGCTTGATGGCTGCATTGTAAATTGCTGGGAAACTGACGGCATATTTCAGATATGTCCATATTTTGTGATGCACGTGGTTTGTAAGCACCGCATTTCCTGTAGATTCAGCCTGCATCAGTACCAGCAGTTTCTTAGTGAACGCCTCTGCATAATTGTCCTTGATATACCGGGCAAAGTGTTTCTTGCCGTCATCTTTGTTCTCCTTCCTAGGTATTTGCCTCGACATATACTTGGTGAGAATGTGCATTGCCCACTTTAAACATTTGAAACGTGGCAAGGCGCGTAGTCGTGATTCCTCCTCATCTGGTAATTCTGCGTATGGGAGCATGGGTCTAGTTCCAGGGGTAAATGCAACGTTCCACGGTACGGGGTTGTCCAGAACAAACTCCACGAGAGCCATCCAGGCCTGCAGTGTGTTCTCCACCGTTTTTGTCGTGGGTGATGTTAGCAAACCCATGGAATAGTAGACCTTGAGTACCATGTGAATACAAGTTGCAGCCTCTGGCGAATCCAAACCAGCCTTTGACGCATCTTGAGCGACCTTGAGGAGTTTATCAAAGAAAGCATCAACGATTGCGTTCACCTCATCTGTAAGGCCTGCGTTGTGATACTCGTAGCGGTACATAAGCTTGCGGAGAACCCTGAGGGCAGAGATCAGTCTATCACCATTGGAACGCTGTTCGATATCTGTTTTCAAACGACATATTAGGTGTCTGACGTTAGTTTCATCGGCATTGTAGACAATGTGTCGCAATGTCTCGAAGCATTGTCGCCTAATGGCATCGTTTCCAGGTCCCACCGATATGATGGCATCATATATATTGTCCCATAGAGCAGCCCTATCCTCAGGGCATAGTGCTTTATCATCCCTCCATTGTGTAAGGACCAGGTTTTTAAGTTTGATGGCACCGGCGAGTCTAACTGTGTCGTCTACACGATCGGTTGAGATCAGCTGGAGTAATAAGGGTATTGCTCCCTTGAGAGTCGTGATCTATGAATATATGAAGCATAAAATTGTTATGTATGGCGTGCTTATTGTACTAGCGTTTGTTTCTATCTGGGTTGTTCAGGCTTACCTTAAAAAGGTAGTCCTCGCTCTGCTTCCGTAGAGTTTGTTCCTGTCGTAACGATCCTTCTAAGGCCCTGTGGATAGCCTCGAGGCTCAATATGTTATCGACGCTCATTTTAAATGAGTGCCAGGATGTTGCAAGGTGTGTTCCCACAGTTGAGCTTGCGCCGGCCTGACGGCGCCTAACATTCCACAATATTGACCACTACAGTATGATTTATAGCTTGGAAAGTCTAATTGGGAATATTAACGGTTATGTGTATATAGACCGGTTAGTTAATCTCTATAGCATCGTCTTTTAACGAGTTTAGGGAATGTGTAACATGACCCCTACAACAACGGTTTTTTCTGTTTTCATTTTATCACAACATATAGCGGTTCATTGGCATTATATGGGCGATGTTTGATCCTTACTAGATCATTCTTATGTATATGTGGCGAGTCAAGTGATTTTGAGTATGATTGGTATCGCTACAGCCAGCCCGGCTAGGGTAAGTCCAATGGTTATGTACATTATGATTTTGCTGTTGCGCATCCTCAAACTCCGAGCTTTGACTAATTCTACATTTGCCTTTTCGGTGTACTCTACTGCCTTCAAAGTGTTGAATTCTACCTGATCGATAAGATCTCCTTGGTAGCTGACGACCCCGGCGAGTTCAACCATCATTTGGTGCAATTCCTCTACACTTTCTTCCAGAGCTAGCACATCATTGTACTTTGACTGTATCGTTTGTACGGCATCCACGAGATTATTGTTTCCGACAATCGATGAACGTGCTGCAGTTTCCAGTACTGTATGTGCATTGGCCGGTGCCATAAGTCGTTCTAATTCCCCTGGTTCAGCATCTGGGTATATTAGTTGGATTTGTCTTGCGGTACGTTCCTTGATTGCCTTTTTAAATACAATTTGAGCATCTTGGTAGCGCTTAATCGAGGCTTGGAAATGATTGAGACATACATTACAGGCGTTGGTTCTCATTCTTTTTTCGGTAGGCGTACCTTGATCCTTTTGACCCTGGAGTATCGTCGTGATTCCTTTGCATTTTGTGCAGGCTTCATTGACTCGTGCGATGATGTCGTTTAGTTTTGTGCTGACGCCTGCGCTCTGTTCGTTGGTAACTGCACTGGCACTGAGTTCCATAAGAGCGTTGATAGCCTTCGCACCGTCGTCAATCGACGCTATTAGCGCACGTGCATCCTTTACATTGTTCATATACTCTCGGAAGCTGGCATCAAATTCTTCGTCATCACCTCCCTCCTGCGCAACATATTGAAACACTGTATCCACTTGGCACTTACATGGACATATGGAAGTGTAACATCCTGTACGACGACGATACAGTCCTTTGTGTATGTATTTGTTTGTTTTACGCCTTCTGCGAGGCTCTTTAGCTGCTGCGTTCTGTTGTACATTTTCTGTATAATTAATTCTGCGAGCCAAACAGGCACATCGGTTCCCTAAAGCAGATCTATTCGCCAATTTTCATTGCAATTGGCTGACACCTCTTTCTAATATCTGTTTTCACGATACACACTTGCTTGTGTACGCGTTGCGGTTCACATTAATGTGTCTAGATTTCGCGGCAAGGATCACAGCCGAATCAGTACGTATGGAGTCTACGCTTAGAAGCATACAGATCCCATGTTAAGCATAGGTTAGAAAGCTAAAATGTTGTGTTTTAATGTTGTCTACACACCTAAGTGTGTTATATGTTCCTGGCGTCGGAGGTGTACATAAGGGAGTGCACCGTGCGGTGCTATGTTAGCGTTTTCCTTGCTAACATACTGTAATTCCAGATTTATCGTTATGTCTTCCGTTCTAAATATGATGTGTATAATTGATTGGTTCAAACCTTCCAACGCGTTATGATGCTCAGCTCTATTGGGGATCATTGACGTGCCTTCTTTAAATCCCTTCAAATTCACCGTATATTTAATTCGTTTCGCGATGTTGGTAATTGCAGGGGGTTATGAGGGTGGCTTAGTTGGAGTAGAGATCCCTGATCCCTCTGAAGCATCTTCTGCTTCATCTTTGGCACCTGGCGACAATGCGCTAGCTTTTCGATTTCTCTGCTCCCAGGTAAGCTATAAAACGCAGCTGTTTTGTTTATGCAAACATGATAATATCTTGAATACGCAATATGTGGATCCCTGTGTTATAACTATCCATTCCCGCGTTTCATTGTTACGTCGTTTGTTCATCCATTGGTGGATCCAACATGGACAAAGGGTTATCCGGCTACCAAATCCTATTATACACAACATATCATCTTTATATGTGGTTTTGTATTATATTCTTGTGGGATTATGTATATAACCCAGGAGTGTAACATATACATGAACGGATAGATAATTATGTTAGTTGCCTTTTAGATGTAGTACAAAATATTTCGTTTAATTCCGTGGTCCGCCGTTTTGTATGCTATTTCATATATGTCTTTAGACATGATTTTAATCCATAGCATTTAACATTTGTAAGTCACCAATCAAATTATGCACAGGGATCTATTCGTTGTTTAGCTCTGGGTTCTGATTTTCTGTGTTGCGGCGGTTCTGACGAAACGGTTCAGATATATGGGCTACGTCATCGCAAAAAACATGGTGACCTTATGCTATCGGATGGATGTATCACGGCGGTGGGTGCCGTAGGTACTATTGCTGATGGTCTAATCCTTGTTGGTAACGAACATGGGGCGTTACAGGTTTACTCCGTACGTAGTCTTAAGTTGCTGAAGTCACTGAAGGGTCATAAACGTTCCATTACTTCGGTTTCTGTGCACCCTAACGGGGAGCTTGCACTATCGGTGTCCGAGGACGCCACAGTTCGCTTGTGGGATCTGAAGACATTCGTGTGTGTTTTTTATTCACGGTTAAACGAACCTGCCATAGCTGTACAGTGGCATACTGGTGGCCAATCATATTATATTCTATCGGAATCGCAGCTCTTGCAACTCTCACTGAGCGAGGACACCAAACCATGCATTTACAAGGCTGAGAGTGGCAAGAAGTACACCTGTGCCGCTTGGATCGATGATTCCATAGCGGTTGGGTGTCGTTCAGGAGCAATTGTATTGTATTTAGCCAGTTCTACAACCCCGGTCATTAAGGATTCGGTGCATAAAAGGCGGATAAAGGCCATCACGTCTCTACCTGGCTGCATAGTATCTGCAGATTCTGATGGTACTTTAGTCTGTTCTGGGGTCAGAATGGGTAAGAATCCCACAATATTGGAGCTATGGAGATACGATGTCGATATGCGTGTGAACGCATTGGCATGTCATCAACATTGAGAAACGGTATGCATTGTTGTTAGGTGGGTAATATATATAGTACGCATTAGAGGGGTAAGAGTAAAGAGTTTTGATATTGTTTTCCTATGCCTACGAAGGAGTCCATTGTGTCAATCATTCCTTGGCGAAGATTCGTACACATTGCTCTCTAACGGCGCGTATGTTCGTTACATATATCGTATTTCCTCGGCCGCACTGCCAAGTGATGATAGGCATTTCATGGAGTTCCTGGAGTAAGGCATTGGCGAAAGTGCTCTTGCGTACCCGTTGGACCGAATCTTTGTGCCAAGCAAAAACTACTTGACATAGTAAACGGATCCATACATGTTTATCCTCATTTGATTTGACTGATAATCGCTGGTGCCTGCACTAGCTCCCCATCGGTCATCCAATAACGGAGGTTGCGCAAGCCAGGTGCATTTATGACAGCTACTTTAGTAATCTGATGGTATTTGCGGCTCTGATTTCATCGCCACGTTTTTATTGCATTATTGGTTAACAACTTCGTTTTTGAACACAAGATCATACATTGCAGGTGCATTTGATGGATCACCGCCTTCCTTCTGCTGTATGTGTAGACACATCTTAACCTTTTTAATCAATTCACAATTCCAAACATCATGTTTCATATCTATTAGAACCATATCTAGATCCCGGTGTCTTCTAAATTCTTCCTATTTCGTACGAACCTGTTGTGTGTCCTACATACAACGGTGTCTTATGTATTTCAATTCCGTTAAGCATATGGTTCCCAATAGTTCCTTGATGTTAAGCGAGTTGTATTTGAACATAGTTCCTAGGGACATTTAGATGTTTGTGAGTTGGTTGGCAATGGTGTAGTACAAAGGCAGTGAGTCAGGTGATGATGTCGCGGAAGGATCTTCATTATTACCGGGGTAGTACATCTCATAGCCTCCGCAGCAATACGGGGAGAAATTACAGTAGCATGGACTAGTTGGCGTGGAGTCAGAGTTCTCTTGCAGGTTTAATGAGTCCATCGGCGAGATCGTGTGCAAAAAACACATCACCTCTCGATGTTTATCCCATTCATGTGCAGCAACCTCTGCCCTTAGTTTTGCTTCATAAAATCCATACTTCCTTACGCCAAAAGTGCGTTGCGAACGTTTGGAGGAGTTGAACGGATCCCGGCATGTTGCACGCCATTCCAATTTAGTGTGATGATAGTAAACACCCTGTATATGGCTACGGTAGTCTTCAGGTGGTATACTAGGAAGGGGTTGAACATTCGGGGTGTTACGTTTGACTCCAACCTTGCGTTTTCGTACCGGTGCTGCCCTAACCATCTTGTGCAATAGAATATAAACTTGTATTTTGTTCTTACGGTTGCCTATACACAACAACGCTCCCTTAAGCACTGGAGCGGTCTTGTTACTCAATTCTTGCTTCACACACACAGTGTGGGTTATGTTTGACAACCAATGAGTTATCAATATTGTCTATATATATAAACCGAGGTAGTGAAGTTACAATCCTGAGGGTTGTTGCCTTCACTCTATAATAGCATGTAGACGGGACCAGCGTTCTCAACTCATGTCATATCCTTCTGCTATATTCCTCTTCAATTGTTATTCGCGATTGAGCTCTTAATAGTCGGTCGTTTTTACCACTTGGAGTCATTCCACCAGGAATCTCCTTGTGAGCTACCGAACTAGAAAAAAAGCACACACGCGATAGAAGGTCACTTTTCTTTTGCGCTTCAAGTCGCAAAAATGATCATGAATTCTTTAAACGATGGCGGGCGTCTTGCCACGTGTTGTACAGTATGGATCAGGTCGAGACGTATCTGCAGCGTCGCACACAGGTCTCGCGACAAATAGATCTTACTAGAGATAGAATCTATCACCATTAGGGTTTGTATACGTTGATTGATAATAGCGTCTCCTTTGTCGGCGCTAAAATATATAGTGTGTTACCATGTGTCTTGGGCCCCCTCAAGATGACATGTACATGTGCTGCGCCATTCTGCCTACATGCTTATGCACCTTGTCCTCATCTTCTTCTCGTTCTATAGGGTTTGTTAGGCGTTTAAATCGCGAGAGATTAGACTTAATTTCTTCGTGCTTTTCAATGGTGTCTAGATCGTCGTTATAGACCTCGAGACTTTTGCACCTCTTGACGCGCTTGTGAGAGATTTTGACCCGTTCTCTGTTTGGTGTTTTGAAGTAAATGTCACGGGTTCGTTGTATGAACTCATAAAGCGAATCTGACCATACATCTCGGTTTCGGTCAACTCTTTTGAATAGAAGGCCGAAATCTCCGCCACCCTTGTGATACTTGACATAGAAGCAGTTGGGGTTGGTTGGATCCGCTACAACTACGCTTATAGATAGCAGCGGATATGTCTCGACTGCCTCTAGTCCTGCCTGTATCATTGTCAGCTTGCTTCTGCAGTTTTGGTACCGGGGAGTTGCGCGATTCTGATAGGATGGGGGTGGCATTTTCTAGCGTCACAGCACATAATAAAGTCATCTAATACGTCATATGATCGCTGGAAGATGTCTAATATACAACTGAGATGCATGTTCATACATATCCCCCGGGTGACACTAGAATCCCTGTGGGCACTCCCCCCGTGCCTTTATGTGCGCGTAACTTACGTCATAGTCTTCCCTAGAATGCCAGGCGCACCACTCCCAGTTGCCTTTTGATATTTCTAGTGGTTTGAAATAGTATGTCGTCCATTTCTTTCCAAAGGTATTCATCCTCTTCAGAGGTCCCGAAATGACCTTCGCATAGAATCTCAGCTTTGCGTGGTCATCCATGCGCTCGATTTCTTCGATGAGATCCTCTTCTATAGCTCATTATTCATACCACTAGTTCAGAACTAACCGATGGTCGAGCCGTCCTGTTGAGCCTCAATAATGGCCTGCAACGTGAGTGGAGAGAGCTCGCGCGATGCCATTTCTTCGCTCATCTTGTATATTGAGACCTAAAGTTGTGTTTTTGGAGAGATAATATACATACTTTGATTCTAGTTGAAGTGCGACTTTCATTAATCATAGTGAACCATCTCCTTTTGGCAAGTCGTTCAGCCATAAGATCGTTCATCGCTGACAGTTTCAACTCGGAACAGAGCGTGTCTCGTATCAGATGATGCTTGTACAGTCTTACTACGATGAAATCATCACATTGTCTAACGTGCACCTTAAGTTTTTCCTGCGAGTACATGAGCTTTTGACAAACTTTACACTCAAAAGACGGTACGCTTCTTCCGCCATCTGACACATTTAAAAGCAACAGGTAATCATTTAAAGGTCATTTCGTCAATCTAATTTACTTCAAGGATATGTCTGTTGGCCTCTCCAGGTAGGCATATCACCAGCAGTCATTACAGCGCATAAAACACTTCTATTCAGCAAAAAACTCACGTGTATTTGTAGTTGGCCGTCTTTAGATGCGATTAAAGGAGTGCGATATGTTGTTCTGCCGGCTTCGACTTCGATGTAATACTTCCCCGAATCAATGTAACCACTGGCTTCATGTACCTCGAGAATAATATCGAATGGATCGTGGGAATGGAGCCCTACTATGCGATATATGCCTCCTATGCATCCACATTCTGACGGATGTGGAATTTTGGCGAGATTATTCGCCAAGTAGCTGGTAGCAGCGACGGCACAGCAGCCAACTGCGCAGCATCCCACTGTCTGCGGGTCTATAAAGAACATGGGGACTGATTGCTTCTTCCTAATACCTATTCATGTTATTCTGTAGTATGAATAGCCCGATAAGGCGGCATACGTTGTGGCCTCCTCTGCGGATAGCAGACGACATTCCGTGGATGCATGGAGGTGCAGTTTTAATTCTACAGACTAACTGTTTGTTCAATCTATATGTCACTAAATGTCAATGTTTTCTATAGTATCATAGGCGAAGCTACCTAATTTTTCGTGCGGCGGTCATGTTACTGATGTTATAATAACTGGCTGACGCGAATAAGGAATGGAATAGATACACATCAGTTCTTCTCGGCAGTTAATTTATAGTATAATACACGATGGTTGCGTAAAGGTGATGCTGTATGTTTTTTCGAGGTCTTCTAGGATGGCACATTCGATTACCTCAATTACCAACGTCGTTACGCCATCAATCCACAAAGAATAGTAGTATACACCTCATAAAGCGGTACAGAGCACAGTCTTCCTTTCTACATCAGTGTGCAATTTTGAATAATAGCACCGTGAGACCGTACGGTGTACGTCAATGTAGAAGCGCTTTGTACTCTCTGGCGTTATCATGTACCTAGGAATCCCTGTTATATAAAATACCAACGTTATTTAGAGATATATAATCGCGTACTTTTGAGTCTTACGGCGTATGTGTGCCTTGATTCATAGTCTGATTACGACGTGGGTAACGTCAGTTGATTCATGGGGAGTAGTACTTGAGTGGCGCCTTTTAAAGTATATAGCTGACTGTATAGTATCATTCTATCATTTAAAGGCGCTAAAAGGCGATATTCGTACAATATATGTGTGTTGCATTCTGCGGTGCTGTGTCACCGATTGCTGTTGTTTTTGTTTGTCTAATTTGTGATATTTAATTTTGGTGGTTGGCAGTAGATGTGCAAGCGTATCTTACAGGTCTCCATTCCTAGACTGCTATTTTTGACCATAAGTTTTGGTCTTCCTTCCCTTCCTTTGGCACTTGGCACCTTGCAAGGTACCGGCCATGTCTTCGGGTAGAGAGGAATCAGAGAGCTCACAACTGCCTCGCTACTCTTACCGGTTGCGCGGGATATTCCCGAGTGACTCGGGTTTTTCAGATGATCTTTACGGGCTATCTGATGACAGTGGTTCCATAGAGTTCGCCCGGTGGGCGCCCCGTGGTTTCCGGGAACGTGCCATTGACTTCATTATACGCAGGAGGCTCATCCTTGCCTGTGTTGTCTATGTCTTGATGGATATATTAACTACTGTCTACTACAAACGTCTGATGGATCACACTGGGAACTACGTCATGGTTACCATGCAGAGCTTGGTTGTCTACTTCCTGCTTCTATTTTCGGTTATATATGCGGCGTGTTGTAAATTTGTTCCGGACTACATGGCTCGTCCCTTTAACATCAGCCCGTTATTGTTACTCGGTGTCTTTGACATCATTGCCACTGCGCTTTCTGCTATTGGCAGTGTCAACACAAGTGGTATTATGCTGGTGATGTTGGGCCAGGTGGGTATCCCGTTGACAATTATCGCGTGCAAATTGATCCTCGGTCGCAAGTACCATGGCTACCACTATTTGGGTGCATTCTTCATCGTTGTTTTCGTCTGCCTCAAGGAGTTGACTATGCCGGCGATCTCCGATCGCAACGACATATATTCTAATTTGCTATACATCGCGGCATGTTTGCCTGATGCCATAGCTTCTGCACTGCGCAGTGGCCAGTACACTTCTGACTCCTTCCACTTGGTAAAATATCAATTCAGCGCCATGGCATTGCAGTTTCTCTTTGGTTTACCGGTGTTCACTTTCTTCATGGCTAAAAGGCACACACAATCGGAGTTAGGTTTGTTTTGGGACATTATGCACGACATAAAGAGTGGTGTATCATGTTTATTTTTGGGTAGGAACACCATTGTGGAAGGTTGCAGTGAGACTGGGTTTCCTCGCTGCGACTCATGCGAAGGTTCTCTACGTATCTTTCTGTTGTACTTGCTATGCAACATGATAATCCGTGTGGCTTACATCGTGATTATGATGAACGGTACTGTAACATTGGTATTCTTGTTGGGTACTTTAAAGGTTCCTCTCTGTTCGATAGCCTTTTCTTTACCTGCTATTAGCGGTGACAGTGCCAGTGAGTTTGAGGTTATGGACGTCATTTGTTTCGTGGGTATCATGTTATCGTTGTTCCTATATGGCACGGGGACCAAGCGACTGGATAGTGCAGCAGAGAATACGTTGGCGAAACCGCTGTTACCAGACCGAGAGGACTCCTCTGGCAGAGTATCTTTGCAAGAGCCAATAGACTGAGCTCAAGTGACGTGAAATCTCTAATAACGCAGTACTGTAATATTGGCATTAAATGCTCGTAACGTTTATTCGTTATTTCGTGTTATTGTTTATCGTAACGACTAGACTCATCTATCATATTTACGTTGTGTATAATAGCGATTGGTCTCTTTTGTAGCAGCTACTGTACCTTCACTTCCGTGATGGTCGATGGATACATATATGTATAGATCCTACCTCAAATGTATTGTTTCCATGTTGCAAGTGTGGTTTTAGCTCCATATTTTACTCTATGCTAAAGATGTGTATCAGTATATTGCATCACATCCGCGTCATCACATTCACTATGCGGTAGTCGCGATGCAGCGTGCCCCTGCTGTTTGATATCCCCATGTCATAGCATACATTTAATTTTAATGATATTTCCAGTGGAGCCGGCGTAACATCTACGCTGGTTCCCTCCTTCAGCGCTTGAAAGATGGCACCGCTGTCTTGGAGTACATTCATACCTTTTTTGGTGATTCTTCTTCCTCTATCGCTGTGTATACGCATCGCGCACGATGAACCGGATATTGATGCGCAGAAGGTCGCGATGTTATGCCATTTAGATGTATGTGTAGCTGCATTGTTGCTGTCAGTGCGTTATGTGCTCTTGCATTATGTAAATCGATCTATTCTGTTGCTTATTCCACCTAATTATGGTATATGCATTAGTATATCGGTTATTAGCTGAAATACTAATGTCATAAATTGTGATGAAATGTGCAGATGGTCTAATCTGTTTGTAGGAAGGACGTATGCTTGCCGCTCTCAACGATCGCCGGGAGTTCCATTCGTCTCCACCTCTGAAATGGTACTTGCCAGATATGTTTGTTTTACTTTCTTCCAGGAACGAGGAATTGGCCATGTCAGCGCGAAACTGCGCTGTGGAGGTAATTATTATTTAATCTATATTTTCAAGCTGCTTCCAGCTGAGCCAACGGTTGAACTGTCAGCTGCCACTCTATTACCGGGAAAAGTTGGGTACCAACTATTTATCTGCTGATTTGGAGCACTTCAGTGAGGCTTTGGCAGCTCAGTTTTGGTACGAGGGTCATCTTGACTATGATTTCAAAAATGGTGTGTTTGCGTTAACTCTGGATATTATTGTGATAGGTGGCCCTCTTAACCGCAATCCCAACGTGTTGTCCTTTACCCAGATGGTCTGGACGTCGACCAAGGTAATACAATCTAGAATTTGCATACCAATTCTCTATAGGAAGTTGGTTGCGCAGTAGCATGTTGCAACGGTCGGCAACTTGTGTTGGTTTGCCGCTTCCACCCGCCTGGCAACATACAGGGTAGGTTATATCAAGTTGTTTTAAGTGTTTCTACAGGTAAATTTGTCAGCAATGTTAAAGAGAAGGTGGGTCCCGTTCTACGGTTGTCTTATTGCTGCAGTTCGAGAAACTCAAAAGTCGCGAAACTGGTGTTTCGACTGAACTATAGCCAACACATAGATCAATACTAGTGTATATAATAGACTAGTGTGTACATCGATGTTGCTCTGCCCAACTCGTTTCCTCGTGCCGGTCGATGGGGCGGGGTGGAGCGATCCTTTTTTCTGCCAAGTCCCTGGGTTTGGATCACTTCCAAACATTCAAGCTATTTATATAGGCTCAGTTGGATAATATCGCGTTACAAAATGGGAAGCCTCTTCAACACTCACCCAAAGAACTTCGGTCAGGGCAGTCGCGAATGGTATGTTGCCTACTCATTTGTTTTGTGTCCAAAACTACTTGTTTACATTTATTCATATTTTACAGCCGCGTATGCTTCAACCGTCATGGTCTTATCCGCAAGTACGACCTGAACATGTGCCGTCAGTGTTTCAGGGAGCGTGCTAACCTTATCGGCTTCCACAAGGTGTGTGATTTATTATTTGTGCTTTCATAATGCTGCAGTACTAAGCAACTTGAGATTGGTAACTGGACAACGTAATCTTTTTAGTTGTATCTTGCATATGGGACTACACTATTGCGGTGATATCCACTACTGGGTGTCATTACTCATTTGTGTAATAACCACTTGGTATGTGGCATTATCACGGTTATTTTATGTCTGTGGCATGGTTCTAAGGTCGTGAATTATATCGCCCGAGTAGCGGACATTGTCCCATCGGTCATACCATGAAAAATATGCATATATGAACAGTGTTGCATACGTTGTACTTTTAAAAAATGTGGTGGTCCGTACCTCATGGCCCTAGAAGAAGGTTTCATCTGTGCGGTAGACACTGGTGTCTCCCTGCTGTGCCTTCTTCTGCTGCGCCCTATCAGCGGCTTGGGCGAACATGTCATACATGTTGAGAGGCTGTCGTTCTTCGCCGAGACGTTTTCTGGCAGATTCTGCAGCTAGCATAAAAGCTCTTCCCATGAGTCCAAGACCCTCAGCGCGCTTTCTACGCCAATGCTCATCAACTCCCATATCTTCCAAAACGCGTTTAGCCGCTTTTTTGACGGTTGCTTGGACATCCATTAGGCATATGTTGAGCATGGCGTCCATAATAGTGGGTAACGAGTTTTCACAGACATTTTTCATATATTCGTCGCTGAGCATACTTTCTTTCTCTCCCGATTTTGCTGCTGCTCGTTGTGCACTACGTTCGGCTAAAGCTGTCTTCACCATCGAGGTGAAAGCCTTGACACCCTTGCGGAATGTCTTCGAGCGCTCCTGCACCTTGGCAACCTTGCCTCCGATTCCTAGGAATGTGTCCCATTTCCAGATGTATCGGTTGGCAATATTATTGTACATCCAACCGATGGTATCTACAAGCTCCACGGAGAAGGAATTTGTACAGAGTGCTTTTGCGTTCTCCAGGACATCGGCGTACCATTTTTCAAGGTCACCGCATACATATGGGCGCACCAGGTCTCGTAGGTTTATCGCCAATTTCACTTCACGTTCCCACTGTGCAACTTCGAAGTCGTTGACAGTGGGTGTGTAATCTCTATTGTCAAGCTCCAGCTCCATATACAGTGCCATACGAAGCTTACCCACGTAAGGCTCGAAATCGTCAGACCCAAATAGCATCATAAAGAAAAGCGAGCTATCCAAGATTGGCATTTCATCACACGCTGCTTTACCGTGTTGGTCATATACACGTCTTCGCTGTTCGTCCCCAAGTACCTGGTATGCCTCTCCCAGCTTCATGAACTTTTCAGCCGAGCCCGACTCACCAGTTTTATCTGGGTGGTACTGTTTCGCAAGTTTATAGTATTGTCGCTTGATTTCAGCTTGTGTTGCCGTTGGGTGGACATTTAGTACATCATACAGTTCGGTATCTGCAACGTTAGCGTTTTCCCCTGCTGAATTTTTGGCGGTCTGTGCAGCTTCAGTATGACTACGCACATTTTCTGCGTTACGTTGCACTGCTGCTGTGACTTCTTTCAGTTCTTCTTCCAATGAATACCAATTATCTCTCCATTCACAATGTTGTTTGTTCCATATCTTGCCATTCACACGCTGGCAGATGGCATTGGGTGTATTTATAATACCCCTACTAATCTGGTAGCTGGCGATACCCACTCCTGTAACTGGTAGTGTCACGGCTGCCAGCAGTCCTGCACCTACACCCTTGACGAATCCGCCCACACCGCTTTGGTGGCCACCAACTACTGGGCAAACTACCAAACTCGCTGCTCCCAGCATAACCCCTTTGGTGACACTCTTGATACCAGATACGATACCGGCACCTGCATCACGTGGTTTGCGAATTGAAAACAGGGTTGATAGCAGTGGGTCGTTGGTAAGCCTATCGGCTTCATCTGCACCACGTGTCTTCATGAGTATCGGGTTGCTAAGCTGTTCCATGCGACTTGTTTCACGTTGTGGGTTCCATCTTTTCTGACTATCTTCTTGTGCTTTTTCTAGATGAAGTTGTGCCTTTTGCACTATAGACCCGTCCGGTTCGTCCTGGAGGAAAATTGGATTCGCTGCCATTGCTGCATTGACTTGGTCGTCAGTACTAGTAACATTAGTGTCTGGTGCATCAGGCTGCCAATAAGTATAAGCATTTGGGGAATAAAAGCTATTACCAACCATGGCAGTGAGTTCTGTCATCATTCGCTCTTCCT
Organism: Babesia ovis; assembly: GCA_023705535.2. Lineage (NCBI taxonomy): Eukaryota > Apicomplexa > Aconoidasida > Piroplasmida > Babesiidae > Babesia > Babesia ovis. The sequence goes on from BLIY01000003.1 coordinate 549,149, forward strand.
TTTCGCCGTCGGAATCGGTAAGACAGTCGAGTAGATTGGTACTATTCCCGGTGTTTTCTAATTGTACATAACCTTCGTTTGCCATGACTGCTGCCGTTTTTCCAGCGCCCGGTTCTACAGAAGCCAGGGGTACAGCGGCATGTGGATTAACACCAACTTGTCCATCTATTGTTTGACCGTTTATATCGTCTTTGCTATGTTCATCCGTATTACTAGGTAATACATCCGTCACAAAATCTCCCGCAGCGCGCTCGGTCGCTTTGCCGTATGGCATCTCCTCCATTGCGACTGCGTTTATCCTCTGCGTGGTATCTTATATATTTCTATAGCTTCCACCCTTGATTATTACATACTGTTGTATAGCCACACATTTCCCGTGTATACCTCCCCAAGCTACCGTTATTTGCCTAGTGTCGTATGTGACGGTACAACGCAGGCTACGCGTCTCAGGCAGAGGAGCACAGAATCTGTTTGGAATCTCCAGCTACTGTATATTCGGTATTGTTTCGAGTCCAAATAGTATCTTCAAATTTATATAATATATTGAGTGTTATATTGGTACTGTGGTGTGAGGTACGTCGCGCGGCGCATCCGAGCGTTGTTGATGTTACTTTTGTAGCGACAGTAAATCGACCCGCCTTTGTATGCGGCGTGTAAACGGCTATATGGCCACAAATAGCTTGTCATGTGATGGTACTATCTACTATCACCACTTCTCTGTTGCCTATATAGCGCTATGTCCTTACTCTTGTATAAAGAAAGGTATTGCCATATCGACTGGGTCACAGAAGTGTGTTAGTGAAACTATATAATCTAGCGGTTGATGCACTTTTTTCCTTCCACCTAGAATCACTTCTTGGTTCATCACCCAAAGGACCCTAGACCATTCCATGTGTACCCATCTTTCTGGATCACCAGAGTTGACATGTCTGGATATAGTACCAGTACACATCTATCGGACAGATCTTATGTTGGACAATATAACCATCCCTAGGATCCAAAGCATAGTCTGTGTGTTTCTCGATGAACATAGGTTCTCTTAAGGTGCCTAATGTATATTGAGGGAGCACTCAAAAGGTGTAAGAGATATATCTAGATGATAAAACGATAATTGGTAAATCTCATTATGTTTAGATTGTAGCCTATGCCATGTTGCACGCCTCCCCACGGCATGGGACAACTAGCGTGTATCACGTTACCTTCACTTAAGATACGGGTGTAAAATGCTCGTTAGGTATATAGGTGTGACGCCTAGGCGTTTCGCGCTAGAGGCGCGACGTTACGGCGGTCATTACACTGGCCGTTACGTCACAAGCGAGCAATTGGAGAAGAAAGATCCTAACTGGGCCATTGAGGAGACGAACTTTTGCCTCGGTAAAATTAGTGTAAGTCATTAATGTCTGTTGTGTGTATCTATTTGGTGGTATTTTTTCTCCAAAGGCAGCTCTCAGGCGGTCTCTGTCCATGGTTGTATAATTACGGCTTGTTCACATTTCTGGGAGCTAATCCATTTGGGGATTGATTCTCCGATCCTGTTTATACACTGGTGTCTTTTGGTGCCTCAATTTGTTGAACAGCTGGCGATAGCCACTGTTTGGCATCGATCATACTTTTGCAGGAACTCCGTTTTAAGGACACTGATGATCTTGCCAGGCGTACTCTTCAGATTATGGACAGTCAGTTGAGTCGTATGCACACCCGTTTGCGTGACGGTACATGCGTTCCTTACATGTCCCTCAGTCTGCACCAAATGGTGGACCGTCCTTGCCCAAACCACGTGTTCATTGAACAGCCTCTGTTGAAATGGACTTGGGACGAGGCGTATGACGAGGCCTATGAAAACATGTAAACTAACTATCGGTAATAAATCTTTAAAGCTTCATCGGTGTCCGTGTGTTTTGTTGCACCAGTTATAATATGTATTGGTGAATTACAATGAAGTTGTAAGGTCTTTTACTGGATCCACGCTATTAGCAGTTGGGCATCTTTATAGTGGCAACAGCCATGTTATGAGGCTATCAGCGTTTTCTTCTGTAGTTATCCGGGCTACGCCCATTACCTGAAGAAGCGGAACGCACCAACAGTATATCAGCCACGTAATCGAATGCCACAGGCACTTCGGCGCGGAGGATTGTATCCACATATTCTCCGTCATTCATCTTACGGAGTGTAGAATAGACGCTAGAATGCACCTTCGTATCGATGTGTTCCGATAGATTCTTCTGTGCACGCGGTTTCATGGTTAGATCCAACTTTCCAGGTGCTATATATGGTTTCACTAAATCAACCAGATTACCTGGTGATTGGTCCACCGCTGGCAGTCCCCCGGTGGTTAGGGTCATGTATATGCTCTTCAAACCCATAAATGTCGCCTTGTTCACTTTGTTTAACTGCTGCATTACAAAGGAATTTGTCGTTGGTGCATCTATGTTTCCCACAAAGGCCATGGATGCTAGTGTAAGCATGATGGACTCTTTGATCCTATCGTCCTGCGTTGCTGCTATCGCTTCCTTTGTGTTATGCAAGAGCATTTTACTATCTTCCACTGGTATGTCTAGATGATAGAGTGCATTTACGTATTCCAGGAACCCCGTTGGATCTGCTTTGGCGTCAATTCGTGTTGTTGCGGCCTTTGCGATATTAATGATGGCAGGAGTTCGAACATGCAGTTTCCTCGCCACTGAGAGTAATGTTATCAACGATTTCACGTCAAGTGTTGGGAGTATAACATCTTCAGCCAGCTTGGATACCGTCTTATCAAAAGTATGCAGCATGTCCAATTCACCCTGTAGATACGGCAGCAGTTCACATGATGCAACTATAGTAGCGATATCCCCTTTAATAGCGGCCACGTGACCAGTGTATGTATCTAGCTCTCCGCGGGTTTCCACGTTGGATATCTCATAGCTTTCTTGTTTCAATATGCACTCAATAGCTTCCATTGCGGCCGCTTTTGCTTTTTTGTTTTTCGTCACTTTTAGTACGTCACATAAGAGTCGTATACTTCTTTGTGTTATTTTCGAAGAATCTTTTATATGAATCTCTGCTATTAGCTCACATATATCTGGATTTCTCCAATGTGCCATCGTTTGTAGATCCACAACACTAAAATGTTGACCCTCTTCCAAACGTTGCTTCAATACATGTTCCACCTTTTCAATCGCCGGTTTGTTGATATCTAGATTGCTCAACCCGTTTAGTAACACCACCATCTCCTTGTTGCTCAAAGTCTCTTGTTTTAGTTCCCGTTGGGCCAAAACAGCTATGGCACCAGCTGCTTCTTGACAACCCAACAAAACGCAGTAATGCAGTACATAGGCGTGTTTCGCTCCAAATGTACTAAAATCTGTCTCAATTGCTTTCTTCAAAGCTTGGTCAACACCTCTTTGGTCAAGTTGCTCCTGGAGTCCCCAGCATACCAGTGACTGCGTTACTGTCAACGCATCCAGAAGCGATAGTTTCAATTTTTTAATGTTATTATTAATGTGATCAGCATATGCTTGCTTGAAACTATTTGGTACATTTACCTTCTTGTGTATCATCAGATTGGCTACATTACATATTTCTTGTGCGTTCATCTTTGGTAATGCACGTTCCAGCAACATCGGTAATGGGTCCCTCCACATCCCTGCTTTGATGTAGGCACTGGATATATTACATGCCATCCTGCCTGTAGCGTCACTGGCTTCTCGTCGTACGTTCTGCATCAAGATTTCCAATGCCGGGTGTAATACCGGGTGCGCAGCACATGCAAACAGGATAGTTGCCAATGTCTGTCCCTGTATCTTATCACGTTCAGCGCTTATGCGTGCCAATGTCGCTTCCGCAATATTGCGGTCTACTACCCGTAGCTTGTCAAATGTATATAGTACCAACGACAGTTCCCGCAGGTTCAACTTTGCTATGAGTTGTGGGAACCTTTCAACTGCATTCCTAATCAATTCGGATGATGCAATCTGTTCTCTTTGTTTCGGGTATACACGTGCAAGCGCTCCTAATGAGTGCAAGAGGCTTACTGACAGTTCTATGTTGAAATGGCATTCGCGTTCCATCAACCCCTGTGTCCGTTCCAGTATGCGTTGCATCTCCTGACGGCCCAGTTGTATGCGTAGGGTATGGCTAGCGACCAAAATCATGTTTATCAGCTCTATATTGAGTAATGCCAGCGCCTTGGGTGTTGCGACTTCGCGAAATACGCGCTCGACCATGGAGTATGCCATAGCCGATTTGGCTTCATCACGGTCGAGTTTGCAGGCGACACAGGTAAGAAGGCACTTTGAATGTGGGCTCAAGCGTTCGAATACGTTTGGATCTAGTGCTGTGCGTACGTAATGTTGCCTGTATACATGTGGCCAGGCTATTGGTATCATTACCAGAACTGTGGAGGTGGTCTCGGTTCGACGAGTCCATTTGCTAATCTGAGTCCTAGTCTCGGTAGCTGTGCTGGCGTCGAGGCGCGTAGCGCCGCTAGGAACTGCTGCATATCAGTCCATATTTTGGGAGTATGTCCACTTTGACGGCCGCGCGATACGCCTCCCATGTGGTGCGGTGCCATCCTCTCGGCGGGTATTATCACGTCCACTTCCATTCTCCGGGATCGATGATGATGCTCTCACGTCTATCATCTTTCGGGATACCGCAAATCGGCCGCAGGCTCGGGCTCAGGGTCATGGTAAGTAGCGTCGCTCCCTGTGTACTTTTGTTTTTTTAGATGATTGCTCTGGACAATAGGTTTCAGTCGGTAATTATTTGTGTATATGTCAAATATGGCGTGTCATTGGGTGTTATATTTACATATTTCCCTTGACACCTCGCTACTACGGCCAAATGTGTGAATATGGGCCTGTGTTATTGTTGTAATCACGTTATAACGGTTGTTTCCAATCGTGCATAAGTTATATAAGGTCTTTGGTATATGTATTTTGGGGTCACATGTCGTATTGATGCATTAGTGTTACTGTTTTGTGGTCCATTGTGCTGTCAATATGATCAAACATTGTTACAGAGCACCGCTGCTGTAGGCGCTGATGAGATCGGTCGTATCCTCAAGAAGGCTCCACCTGCCTATGAAAAGGTTCCCTTTGTGGATGAAGATTTGGAGCGTGTGATGGACGAGGTGCCGGATTTCAGGTTTTACTACATCGGACGTGATGATGGGCACAGCAACCCTTACCGCAATATACCCATGACTGAGGAGATTTATGCTGAGGGTACTGAGGGTCGTTTTGAGCCTGCTGACGATTGTGTTAAGTTTGCCAAGTTGGAAAATGGGCTTCGGATCGCATCTGTTGACCGAGGCGGTATGGACTCCCTCCTGGGTCTCTATGTCGGTGCTGGTAGCCGTTTTGAGAACCCAGATGAGCTCGGTGTTTCGTCTATGATTGAGAACATGGCATTTCACTCTACAGCGCATTTATCTCATTTGCGCACCATTAAGACCATCGAGACATTGGGTGGTAATGCTAGTTGCAACGCTTTCCGTGAGCACATTGCTTACCACGGCGAGTGTCTGCGTAGGGACGTTCCCATTATGGTAAACCTTTTGATTGGTAACGTGTTGTTCCCACGTTTTTTGCCTTGGGAAATGAAGGCCAACAAGGCACGCTTGGATGAACGCCGTAAACAGATTATGGAGTCCCCAGATCAGTACATTACAGAATTATTACATTCAGTTGCGTGGCACAACAACACTCTCGGGCTGCCTAACATGTGCCCCGAGACAAGTGTAGCCAACTACAATCCCGATGTTATGCGCAACTTCATGTTACGCCACTTTTCTCCGGACAACTGTGTGATTGTTGGCATCAACACTGCCTTGCCTGAGCTTTCTAAATGGGTTATGCGTGCTTACAACGAGTACAATGCGATTGAGCCCATGCCTCGTCCTGTGGATAAGCCCGTATACACTGGGGGTGTGCGTTACCACGAGGATAGCTCGCCCATGTTGCATTTGGCTGTTGCATTTGAGATTCCCGGTGGTTGGGATTCGTCCGAGTTGGTGATATTCACCGTTTTACAGTCACTATTGGGTGGTGGTGGTGCGTTTTCCACCGGCGGTCCTGGTAAGGGCATGCACAGTCGTCTATTTTTGAACGTCCTGAACAAGCACGAGTTTGTAGAATCATGCATGGCCTTTTCGACTGTCTACAGCGATGCTGGTATGTTCGGTATGTACATGGTCGTTGCTCCACAGGCATCTCGTGGTGCCATCGAGGTTATGTCTCAAGAGTTCCGCAACATGTCTAAGGTCACCGCTAAGGAGTTGGAGCGTGCTAAGAATTCTCTCAAGTCATTTTTGCACATGTCTCTTGAGCACAAGGCTGTGCAGATGGAGGACATTGCTCGCCAGCTCTTGCTCTGCAACCGTGTTTTGACTGTGCCTGAGCTTGAGCGTGCTATTGACAGCGTCACTGCTTCTGACATTGAACGCTGTGTTCAAAAGATGTTGAAGGGTGCCAAGCCATCTGTTGTTGCTCTGGGCAACTTGACATTTATGCCTCACCCTGAGGAGTTATTGAAGCACTTCCGCTTTTAAATTCCGGCATTTTCTGTGCCTTTTTGCACCACTTTGGGACACCTCTTAAATCTAATATGTCCAATGTTGTTTATTTAATCTGTGTTGTATAACATATTTTTGTGTTCAAGTGTCTAGTTTCTTTGCGTGGTGCTGCAATGAGTCCTTACACTCTGATTTTGCTAACACATTGCTATAATTTTGCTTCTAGAGGTTGGTTTGCACATAATAGCGTGTATATTTGTCCAGTGTCCCTTGTCGCAACCTGACTTACCTCGCACACCTCTGTCCAGCCGGTTCTTATTGAACCCCTAGGTTGGCTTTCGTATCAGTATGAGTGTTTCAAATGGGTACCGATACGCGGACTGATTTTGGCGAGTTTCTGGATTTCCAGCTCGGTGGCGATGTGCCTACACATAATGTCCACGACGCTGCGGAGGTAGATCTAGGTGACACTGAGGGCACATCTGGAGTTCCAGATGAAGCGCCTGCTTTGGATCTTCCATCGAACTTGAACCATGACTCCGGGTTGCCATCCAATCCCCTAGTTAAAGAAGACATAAAGGATGGAACGCCTATCACTGAGCCAGTCCCAGCAACAGACTTTCCGGCTGAGTTACGTGCCATGGAAGAGAAGCTTGCTGAGAAGGATCGGCATTGTGTAATGCTTGAGCAGCAGTTAATCCAGGCTAACCGCCAAGTAGAGACGTGCTACTACGAGATGGAGGAGAATGGTGACAGACTACGCCGGTACGCCTCCGAAATATCTTCATTGCGTGCTGAAATCGAGCGCAAGGCCTCTGCTTTAGAGAATGCAAATGCGAATGTCGAGCGCCTCGGTATGTTAGAGGCGGAGAAGTGCCACTTGAGCGAGATGGTAGCTGAATTGACCCGTGAGTTAGAAAGCAAGAGCCGGGATGCCAACGTATCAATGGCTTCCAACGCTACAATGGAACAGTTATTGGCTGATTTGGAAGGTGACAACGTGCTTTTAAAGGACCAATTACAGACCATGGGCAACGAGAACGCCCGGTTTAGGGACCAAATTCGTAGCATGGAAGAAGAGGGCATGCGCATTAAAGGCCAGTTGCGTGCTATGGAAGCAGAAAACTCCCATATCAAGGACCAAGTGGGCTCCTTAACTAATGAGAACACGCGTATCAAGCAACAGTCACGTGGCTTGGAAGACGAGAACACCAGGATCAAGGAGCAATTGCAGGCGGTGGAGAGCGAGCGCCAGGCTCACAAGCAGAAATTCACTGAGATGTATGGTTTATACCAGCAGCTACAGGAGGAGAACCTGGGTCTTGCTGCTGAGTTGAAGGGTCGTGACTTATCTGTCAGCGCACCATCGGAGTCTAGCGTGGCATCGCCTCAATACCGCGAGCTGACGGAAGAACTCGATCGCATAAGTCAACGCTGCCGCGAAAAGGATGTCGAGATTGCCGAGCGTGATGGTAGGCTCCACGAACTGCAGCACCGCATCAAGGTTTTGGAGCTGGAGTCTCGTAAGAAAGCTGGCTCCAACACTGCTGCTTCTTCCCAGTCACATGACACTGGTGACCTGCGTCGCTTGGAGGACGAGATTAGGATAATGAAGATTAACAATGCTGGTCTCATCAGTGAGATATCATCTCTCAAGGCCCAAATCACTGACAAGAATGCTCGTATCGACCACTTGAACTGCGAGCTTATGATGCAGCAACAGCGGGCCTCCTCGCCCAGTCACCGTCGTGATGTGGACCTCGAGGCCTATATGCATCACCGCCGTGTTGGATATTCATCTGCCGAAGCTCAGAAGCTATCCACCTTGCAGGAGGCAATTCACCAGGTCTTCACTGACCCTCTATACCGCAAGTGTTTCGTGGTTTATCTCGCCATCATGCACATATTGGTGGTTGCCCTATTGCTTATGTGAATCGAACAAGTTGCCAAAGATGCGACTGGTACTGCTAAACAGTGGGTTTAATTTTTATACGAGTTATCTGGTGTATATGTCTGGTCCAAATAGAGTTGGCTGTGCATATACGACTGTTGCTTCGAGCAACAGTCTATATACTTTTGCAGATAGAAGTGCATGAGGCAGTATGCCTCTTCTCGTTCCTTAGACGCTGTGCTGTCGGCCTGTACCATCCATGGTTGCACTTCAGTCACAGTTGGTGTTGGGCAGTATGGGTTCACATCACCATAGAATGGGTATACGTACATTGGTGAGACCATATTGCGGTTGTAGCAGTATCCAGATGGTACTGTGGGCGTGGTTGTTTCCCTCTGTCGTGTCTCCACCTGGTTGAAATCATCCTCGGCTGTCGACTTTGAAATTAGTCTTCCGGGGTCAATATCATCCACTCTGGCATATGGGTTTATATAGTTCGATTTCCTCAGCTCGTGTTCTCCATGTGCATATCTACACATTTCTCCTGCCTTGCAGTATCCCTTCTGCCAGAATTTGCACATGTATGTCTTGTAGAAGCCCTCTGTATGGCGCAGTTCATGATAGCTATGGGCATATGGGCATTCTTTCGCCGTTTTATCGCAACATCCCTTCATGTGAGACTTGCACAATGCCGTTTTAATCAGATTTGGGGGCTCCTTGAGTTCTTCCTGATTGTGGGCGTATGGGCACTCTGCCCTCATGTTTCTTAGGCACCCCTCTGGTTTGTTCATATGAGGGCAGAGTTTCGTTTTATAAAATTGTTCTACTGATATCAGTCTGACCTCTTGATCGAGGGGCATCTCTAGCATATCGCTCATCGTTGTATGTATTCTATCTCAAAGGATGGAGATAGGTGCTACGCCGGCGCTCTGGGGACAGCAAGTGCCAGCTTCTATATCGTGTTCACTTTTAGTGTTCCTTGTGTGTATTCCGAGATGGTTTCGTCTCCAAACGCACACACCTTTGGTTATTCTGCGACCTCTGGTAGACGTTACTACTATCGTCCTTTTGTGGCACTTAAAGTGTTGTTTCACCCCTTGTTGGCGGCGCCAGCCATCGTCGCCGCGAGGAACAGTAGATGCTGTCCCAAGGCTCTGACAGTAGGAATAATAGCAGTTATTTCCTTCCTGATATAGGGGCAGGGGGAAATAACGCCGCCAGACCGCTCTCATTCTGGGTTAAAGTCACGGTTCACATGTTTATTCATGTATAGGCACACTAGTTTAGGATAGCATTCCTGCCATCTGTAAAAGTATTTTAAATGGCCCATATTTTAGCACATGTGTGCCGTCGTACCTTAGCTCATCTCTCAGGTACCACCTAGACATCACAGAATCGAGAGATTCCACTGGGTTTGCTAGTTGTTACATTGCACATTACTCGTGTAAGATGTCACATTGTGTCTAACATACTTTGTGGTCCTACATTAGCCACTACAGTTGGCCTGATGTGTCACATGTCCATGTCACCGTCGTACATTATTTCCATAGGCGCTGTGGTGTTTTGTAGTTTGGTGTGTATACTAATATCAATAGTTTTGCCCTTATTTCGGAAGGATACTTTTAACTTCCATCCAGGCCCAGGTGATTCCACTAATGATGTCGAACGGCATCAGCCTCAAAGATCGTTACTACTTTTATTCCAGTGTAACTTCGAGGCAATGTCTCTGTGTTCTACATTTAATGGTATTCTCTATGTGTGTTCTGGATTTCATTACAGCCTCTATGTATTTCAGGACATTCTATATGTGTGTCCTCTGAACTTTCGAAGATTAGTCTAGAATTCCAAGTGTACAGTACACATCTATAGCAGTATGCCCTTGGATACGAAATTGATTTCCCACAATTTGTGGATGTAACATATTACATTTAGTATATTATAAACGGACTTGGATGTAACTCTAGTCTGTGCGTAGACCACGTTCTTTCGCATGTGGCATCGAGATAGCTGTCCCTTCCCGGCTGGATTCTGCGATTATGCAGCAATACACTGCCTACCAGCCTCAGTCGTCATTGAAGTCACACGACGCACAGCCGTGGCAACCACATGAGACGCATTCTATGATCTTTCCCGGTTCCAGGTCCCTCTTGGGCACCCTGCATACACAGCTAGTACCAAAGTTTTGGTTCGTCGTCTGTATACATCGCAAGCAACACAGTCGTTCGTATCCAGGTTTGCGCCACTTGGAGATCAGATTCGGGTCGGCATAACCTTCTCTGACACAGTAGTCATACAGTTCTCCTATAGCAATATGTACACAATGTATACCGTATATATAACTCTATATTATATGTAAGCAAGCTGCATATGTTGCTCATTCGTGGATCAAACACATGGCGCGTGGAAGGACTACTCCAAACACTGTGTAGCTGCGTACCAGCAAGAACTTACTTGATATAGCCTTTTGAACATAAAATAGTTCATAAATGTAGCGCGATCTTTGGTGGTGAATGCGGAAGATGGGCCATTGAACCTCGCTGCGGCGCTTGCCGTCGCCGCTCTCGCGCTCTGCCGCCTTCATACGCTCCTCCAGCGATTCCAGCGTGTCCGAGATCATATCCCAGCCTTCCGGCGGGGGACGTGAGTTTAGAGTCCGAATACGCGGCATTTTTTATCTACTGGGGCTGATGCAACCGGGGTCTCTGCGGCGTCATAATCCGTGGACAACATCCACAGCAGTCGGCGAACATCCCGCACACTACTCATCATATTGATCCCTATACGTCTAAATGTGTTGTAGTCGCTCTTATATTCCTGTTGCTTGTGTAATTAGCGATCTATTACCTACCTTGATGCAACTGTGTAAGCACTTGTCTACCATAGGAGCGAATATGTTGGATCCAACAAGCGTGTGTATGATGCGCGTAGCAGGTGACAGATATGATCCTACTTGACATGGTTTGTCTAGAAATGACTTGAAAACAGCGGATATTATCACTTCAGCCATAGGTCTTCCACCGTCAAGGTAATTCCTTGACACCAACAATGTTTGCACTTTATGACGTACCATACGGTAGCCCTTTGTATCGATTCCGTTGGTACTAAAGTCAATATTTAACCAATGTACCACCGCTCCCAAAAGGTTAACAGTCTCCCGGTTTAGATTAGGGTCGGTGGTCGGTAGCATCAGAGCCATCACTGTTAGGTAGTGGTTAAACTTGGGCCATGACAACAGTCTCAAAGCCGATATTCTGTTGAGAATTCCATGTCCCACAGCCCGTGTTAGCAAGTCCAAAAGGTAAAAGTCTGACTGACGACGAAAGCGAGCAATATTGGAGTTGATATTTCCAGCAGCATTTAAGTGGGACGAGTACCACTGAGGAATCGTGTTGGGTGTATTTAGCCCATTGTGAACAATATCGTCACCAGTAGACTCAGCAGTACCATTGTCAACACCAGTATAATCAACAGAACAATTGATGTCAACACTAGTAGACTCCTTAGCATTGATTTCAACATTAGACTCAGTAGCATTGATGTCAACACCAGTACACTCAGCAGTACCATTGTTGTCGCCTCCAGTACTACTGGTCCGTATTCCGATAGCTGGTATGCTGCACAATTTAGACGTCACCGGTTTATCCATCTCGGTGCATCCATTCCATTGACTGATGGCAGCGTCTTTTACCCGAGGTGTACAATCCCCTGTCGCATCGGCATCCAGTGCATCAAACTGCGGAACTCCATTGTCGATTCCGTACAGCGTCACGTCAAGAAGTCTGCATATATACGCCTCTACGCATTCCATAGATTTAGTCAGTAACCGTTCTATGTGACACAGTCGTTTTGATTTCAGTATGTTATCCAGTGCCAAGACCTGGCTGTGACTCCCAAAATTGGACTCACTCAGCACCCAGAACATCCAACGAGCCATATTTTCCACCTCCTCCTCTTTTGAGAAATCATCAATGTGTATAAATTCTTGGCAAATATCAACCTGCGGCCAGAATGCATTGATACGTTTAATCTTTTCCAAAACAACTGTTTCATGGTTTAGATTCGACGCCTCGGCATCTTTCTCAGTTGTCTGTGCTGCCATTCCCGGCACAGAGTCCGGTTTGAAATCAATCATACACAATAGAGTGATGTATAAGGTAATCTCGTCTGAGATATTCTTTATATTTCCCGCATCCAGCATTCGACTTAGTCGCAGTGACATTGAACTGACAAAATCCCTGCGGAGCCGTGTTTTAATGTTCGTGTTGAATCTAGATATCAAGTCAGATATGACTGCCAAAAGCTCCAACCGTGATGTTAGGGGGTACTCGTTATATGTTATCTTTAGAGCCAGGCGACGTAGGAGGCTGAGTATATCACAAGGTTCGTATTGGGCACTCAGGGACAATGCTCGAAACGCCCGGGCACAATGTTGCTCATAGACATAAGGTTTGTCCTGAAAATCAAGCATGCATACTTCTTGTGCCGCCCTTAGCAACTTTGGGTCCTGTGCCACTAGACCGCATGTTAGTGTTAAACAGTCTGAGATACTTTCGTGGATATATCTCGCTACATCCTCGCTGAACTTTGTATACAACTCTTGCAAGCTCTTTGGATTGCATACCAGAAATAGATACTTGTCGATGATACCCTCTACTAGGTCAACTGTCAGACGATGTGCTACTGTACGTATTATGAATGAGCAAACCTCAGCATTTATCCAGTCGAATTCGTGTTCTAAAGTTGTTACCTGGTCCCACAAAATCTGTACCAAGAGGTTCACACCTACTACGTGCACTGCTTCGTCAATGAATGTCGCAATTAGACGTCTATAATGAGCGAATTCATCAATGTTATGTCTACTAAGGTCCAACCTCGCACTTTTGATTAACTGGCATACGAACCCAGAGTATATGTGCCGCATCGTCTGTACTATCCTCATGACACATGTAGATAACCAAGGCTCTGACATGGTCTTCTTAAGTGTAAAGAGCACGCTCAAAAGGGTAGCATAAAAGTCGAGGCATAATTCACGACACCTCATATCTGGGTGATTTGCCAGGTCCTTGACGAACATGCAAATGGCAACAGCCTTGGTGGACAGTTCTTCAGCGAAGAGAATCGTGAATGGTAAGTGTTCTGCAGCAATAACCACTAGAGGTTCCATGACACTGTGCAACATCTCTACAGTTGGACCCGTGTTTTCTGGTTTGGCAATATTCGTTTGTAAAAACCTAGGAATCTCACAAAAAAAGTCCATTGCCCACCGGCAACTGTCAGTAACAATGCATGGTAGTTGTGATATAGACAGCTTTGCACAGTGTGACCAGTGTCTGGTATCATGGCTTCCATATTCATAGTACCTCTCACTGGTAGCATACAAGATCGCTGTTAGGTTAAATTGTGTTAGCGAATAAAAGTGCGCCAGTGCCTCGCAGCATATGTTACACAGTTGTACTTCGTTCGTGTATAAAGCTTTACGTAACCAGGAGAATATAGAGAATACGCCTCCAATGGCACCAAAGGCATTGAGGCTATTACGTATCAACACCGCGTCTTCACGAGGTATCTTGGCACGAATACCATCCAAGTCAAACGTTGATTCCGCGATGTGCTTTTCCCTAGTGCTTCCCGAGTGTTTCCCGCTAGACTCGCTGTCATAGGTGTCAGAAGACCTAGTTGGTGATGTATCTTCTGTTCCAGATGATTCACTAGATGCCGTATCATCTATGCAATTTGACCTATTAGGTGTCATGTCACGTGAACCAGTTGGTGACATATCCTTGGACCTTTTGGGGGATCTAACAGTTGACCTAGTCGGTGTCACGTCACGTGAACCAGTTGGTGACATATCCTTGGACCTTTTGGGGGATCTAACAGTTGACCTAGTAGGTGTCATGTCGCGTGACCCACTAGATTCTATATCATCCAACTGGCCAGAATCCATATAATCTAAATCAAGCACATCATATTCGTTGGTACCTCCATATTCCTGTAGTAAAAGTGTATGCATCTCCAGCCATTTCACCAAAGCACGCATCGGTAGGTACAACTTAGATGCCGTTGTATCCACATTATTGGTGGCAGGTGCCGAACGGCCATCCGGTGTTGTGCCATTCATTAGTGCAAATAGTCTCGTAAATATCCTAGGTGCATACATGACACAACTGCGCAGCGAATCGGCCCTAGTGAATACAGACACGCGTATATCTCGGTTCACTATTTCCTCTGGCAAAGCACAAAGCAGCTCACATTGTAGCGTGGGATTCTTTTGGAATCGGTACAACGCCTCCACCAGCAAAAAGTGCTTTTCACTCATTTTGATGTCGAAAAAGTTGATGATCAACCCGCACAATGCGTATATAATCTGTTGGCGTATCTTGGCGTCACGTGCCTCGTAAAGCAAACACAACGAACAGAGGTCATCCATTGCATCGGCTTTGACCTTGCGCCCATTAGAATTGCCCTTTGGCCAAACTCTGCGCAACCCGTCATACGCATGGTGTTTCAAGGTGAGGGCATATAGCATCAGTGTATCCGTATCAGTTGTGTTTTTGTGGTTATTCGCCAAGCGCAGGCGTCGTACGCTGGTTTGCCATGCTTTCTGGCCATCATGGAACCCCTGGAGTGCGGACTTTGCCGCTGTAAAGCCATCTGACGCATTCAGGAACCTTGACAGGTCCTTCTCTAGCGATTCCGTACCGCCATTATTCATATCACTTCATTGGCAACCTTCTCTTCTCTGCGCGGCAGTCACCTCACACACTATCAACCTTCCACATAAAATCGTGGGAATTCGACCATTGTAATACCAAATATAAACCAATTTGGTCTGGATAAGATCGTTTTGTAATTTTTAGGGTGGATAGATCAATTGGGGGAGACCTAGTAAATCTATTCCGGGTTACTGTGTTGTCACAATCCCCTAAAGTGTTGTATCCTGTGTATGTATACACAAATAATTATATTCCACTGGGTCTAGTGTATTGATATGTATCTGGAACAAGGTTTTTGCCTGCCAATTAACCAAGTTGTAACAGCATCCATTGTCCAACACAAACTGCACTAGTATATAAAAGAAAGTTTGTAACCATAGATATTATGACAAACTGTAGTTTACAAGAATAGGTCGTAGTCAGGTGCCACGTTGCAATTCAACTTAAACATTACCTAGAGAAAATAGCCCTACTGAGGCTTTGTTCTGTTCAACCAGAGAAGTGTGACTAGCCTTTTTTGGTAGCACGGTTATATATATCAGTTTTTGCTTCAACTCTCTGGTAGGCAATTGCCCTGATTTTGGTGCCATATTGATCAAGTGAAACCTCAAACTGCCATTATGCAATATAATCTCGGAATCACCAGACAATATAACATAGAAGTCACCAATAATCTAGGAATCACCAGACAATACGATGATCGCAATTACTGTTTTGTCCATCAATAATGGTGGATGATGATAGAACACGTAATTTTTACTTGCTTAGCCATGAAAAGATAAACAGTAGTTATAGGTCTGGGACAGAGTATAGTAACATTAGAATGGCAAATAGTCTATAAAATCCAGCCTAGGATTCAGTCCCTGGTTGGGACTTTGGTTTACGGCCTCGTTTCTTCTTGGCTGGTGTAGTGTCACCGATATTTGCTGATGTAGTGTCACCGGTAGTTGCTAGTGTAGCATCCCCATTTTCGGGGAGTGATACAGATTCCTTATCGATTGCCAGTGTTTCTGGAGCGGTGGTGGAAGTGCTGGTAAAACTTGGAGATTCCACACCACCTTCCAGTGTTTCGGGAGTACACAAAGGCTCAGTGCCGTCTGCAGGAGTACCACGTTCGGCCTTCTCAATCTCCTCACGGACTCGTTTGATTATCTCACGCCTACGGCGCTCACGGCGGGATATCTTGCCACTGAAAATATAACGACGAGCACGGGGGACATCGGGATGGTACTCCTCCTCCACGATGTCGTGAGTAGGAGGACGCAACAACAGGCACCTACCACCCATCTTGTATATCTCCGCCGCAGCTGATCGAGTGAATGCATGCGCCTTGACAATAAGGTTACGCACAGTCAGTGGCTGTGCCACCCCAGCATACTTTTTACCGCCAATAACTTTGATGGGATGCTGGCGTTTATAGCGGCCCAGACGTGCGCCCAAACATTCTAGAGTAGCCCAATCCACAACCATGCCGTCTTTGGCAACATTCAGCTGGTGGATGGGAATCAACTCATACCTCTTCCTGCCATGGCGGTGACCCGGTCCAACAGGTCGACCGACAAACTTGGGCAATCTGCGGTAGAGTGGCATTTGACCACCCTCAAAAACAGGGTTGACATAACGACCAGATCGGTGTTTCTGACCCTTGCAACCACGGGTGGAACTCCCACCCTTGCCACTACCGTGACCGCGACCAAGGCGTTTCTTACGTTTCTGACCTAGTGATGGCAACAGGTGCCACTTCCAAAAGGGCTCATCGGGCTCACGACCACTACCCAAGACCGTGTTGGACCATTCGATATCAGCTGGTAGAGTGCAATTCTCTGGCTTTATGTAGACATTGTGGTTGATGTCTGGCTGACAAATGTCCATGACATAGGTGGGCACACTGGCAATATAACGTTGTGCTATATCTAGCGCACCTGAACTGCGTAGTTCAGGTTCAAAATCAGCGAATACACGCTCACGGATTTCCTGAATCTTGTAGCGTTTCTCCACCGCTAACTCATTCTGCTTCTCTTGTGTTAGACTGCCGTCTGCCATAATGGCCTGAATGTCGTTGACCAGGGGGTCAGCCAGCTCCACAGTACGGTCCCACAAACGGTCCCAAATCTCCTGTTGCTCTGGTGTGAATAGGGGCTTATCGGTGCCATCCTGTTGGTGTTGAAATGTGCCAAAAGGGACCTACCCTCACAGAGGTTAAGAAATCACGCCATTCCTGCTTCCTGCCCTCAGCCTGCCTCCAACGCTGGATCCGTTCAATCTTGATGGCTTTTTTCCTCTCCTCACGTAGGAACTTGTAAAGCGGATGTGCCCTCGGCAGCTTGTCCTTTCCTAGTGCAATTGTAACAGAATAGAAGACATAACTTACTCATGCTAAATGTATTGAGAACATAGCAATCGCGGATCTCATCCCGCTCCTTCTGGAGATCCTCTGGAGTGTATTCAACTCCATGGAATTCGGGGACTAAGTTGGTGTCCACATTGACCTCCACCGTCTGAGTGGCACAGACTCCATCTGTTTTAAGGGGAGAGTGTGGCTCCGCCGAGGCATAGTCTGGCTCTGCACGAATTGGACCGATGCCACTATGCCGTGTTAGTGGAAAGAGCCCTGTGTTGATAAATGCCAGCCTTCTGCACGCCGACCACGACAGCGACCAAAGCGCCAGAAGCACCAGCGCAATAGCGTCCATGGCTGGCTGCCGCAATCATCGTGCCTTAGACATAAAATATAGGTGCTGTCATGAAAAAAGACAAGTAACCTTCCAAGGAATCAGGCTAGTTGGTAACACCATGATGTGCCAGTATACACACAAATAATGCGGCAACAATAAATTACACGACCTTCTATAATATATAATACTAAAAAGATTGAAGAATCACATAATCCGGTTGGAAGAAGACTGGTAGTCGTGGTTTAACATAGTGCCATTTTAGCTCTGGACGGTGGGCAGTCCACCGTGAAGTTGTGGAATAAAAGGCACTAGTCTGTCTAGAAGATGCCATATAGGTGGTATCAAGGTCATGCATTGGGTAGAATGAGCCATATGTGCATTGGATAACGCGGGATTTGGGTATACTGTTGATATTTGGAGTTGCATTCAATGGGTGCCTGAGGCTATGCGCTAACACAGATTAAAGTAGCGAGGTAACAGCAAATAACGGACAGTGGAATGTTACGGGGCAGTTGAGAAATAGAGTATCCCTTACTCAGGATCCATCGGAAGCGACCGGACATGGTGCGCCTACACAATATGCAAGTAGATGAGACTGGCGATTGTGATTTGGCACCTGGTGCTCCTGGCAACTGTTAGGGCCTTCCGTGAGCACTGCCCAGCACCAGCCACGAGCCTTCATGGTGGCCCTCGAAGATTCACACTTTATGGAAATCTACGTGATCGAGAGAAGCTCAAAAGACCGCATTCAGCACGCAAAGCGTTGTTGCGAGCACTGACTACACAAGTGCTGCGCCATGGACGTATCATCACAACACTCAACAAGGCGCGACAGGCTAAACCACATGTTGAACGGATGATCAAGTATGCCAAAAACCCAAATGTCAGACATGCACGTATGCTGATCAACCGGTGGTTGTATGACCGAGAGCTGGCAGAAAATGTACTGAAGTTGGCGCCAATTCGGTATAAAGAGCGTCACGGTGGATACTGCCGTATCAAAAGGCTGTGCTACAGTACAGTTGGTGATAACTCCAAACGAGCTATCCTGGAATTGCTGGACTACTAGTGCAATGTAACACGACTGTAACCGATGTCCCAAAAAGGCAGGGACCTAAGACACCAGTGTAGTAACGCTCTTGTGTATAGTTGATGTATCAACAAGTGAGATAATATCTGGTACCATGGTGTGTACTAATAGCTGCACATTAAGTAGGCTAAAACGTAATAGCTTAACCACTGTAGTGTATCAACTAGAACCGAATAGGTCCCTGTGCTGCTGCAAATAACTGCCAGAAGACATGTGGAATAGCCTGCTGAGTGCACGGGAACATGCGAATTCGTTCTCTTGGACGCTGTCATCCCTCACGTCGAAGCGATATAGATGTGAAGACGTTGGCGGCAGGCCACGCAATAGACGACGGTGGTTCTCGCAGACGTCCCAAATGTGTTGAGATTCCACAGACACGCTGCCTGGAGGCAATATCGCGTCAAATAGCAACAGAGAGGCCCCTGGCGATAGGCCGAGGTCACAAGACATCTTCTGGAAACCCTCTCTGGTAAAAGGTTGGGGGAAGGCAGTGCAAAAATGCCCTGATGAAGCATAAGTCTTCATTAAATTCACCTGGAAATTCTCCGCAATCTTTAAGATGCCGACCATACCAAATAACCTGAGCAACGGCACTTTAGCCGACATGAACAATTTTATGTTGCGCTCATATAAAACGTCAATCAACAGCATGAAGCTGCGCAAACGCCCATCAGTTTCGTTACTAGCATCAAATTCAGGCACCCTGGAAATCCAAAAGGTATGGAAGGTCTTGGATAATACTACAAAACCCTCTGTGCCCAGCGATACTTGCACTTTGCCATCATTCCCACCGGAACCACAAAGGTTGCCAAACCGGAAGTAGGCTTCTTTGCCACTACAAAAGGGAACCTTGACCGATCTTAGATCAGATACTTTTATCAATTTGTCTTGTTCCAGTTTGCCCCTAACTCTGTTCTTAAAGGTCTCAAGCAGAGTATCATTATCAGGATTGACGAAATATACCTGCTCAACGTCCCCGGAACTCTTTACAAAGTTCTGTTCTTGACGGAAGTCATGAGCCTGAAGGTTGAACAGATCACAATGGCTTTTTAGTAACGGTATAAATGGTAAGAATCTGTCGCGATTGAGACCTCCAGAATAGAGGTCATCCGGTGGTCTGTTGGAAGTACATACCACCACTACACCCATCTGAAAAACAAAAGTTAGCTGTGATAAGGTAGTAGCAATAGAAGTTATACCAACTACAAAATAACCATATAGAAGTTACACCATAAACATAGTGTATTAAAATAGGAAATGTACAAAACAGTATACAGAGATGTGGAATCCAAAAAAAACACAGAATGGTGCGCAAAACCTACGTTGAATATACGCTCAAATAGTGGCCTCAGAATCATCGCATCTGATATGTGGTTCACGAAGAATTCATCCAAGCACAAGAGCTTAGCGTCGCCAACGACACGTTGAGCCACCACGTTCATGATGTCGCCATCGTTGCAAGCCTTCAGTTCATGCAGGTTACGCTGGACACGAATCATGAACTCGTGAAAATGGATGCGTATCTTGTTGGAGGCAACGTGGCTATAGAAAGCGTCCATCAATACCGTTTTGCCCTGGCCAACACCACCATATATGTACATACCACGTACCGCAGATGGAGGTGGGACACGTTTGATAAAGTTGAACCATCCTGTCTGTACAGGTTGACGATCAATGCTCGTCCTGAGACGCTCAAGCTGGATGCATAAGTCACGCTGCGATGGTGTGAGTTTATCCACCGGAAGACGTGCTGAACGCAGCCATGCAGGTAAAGACATGACGTCACTCCGGGTGGGATGCCTCTTTCGCAGCTATACGGGCTTCCAGCTTGCGAACTATGGCGTCCTCGCGTAGGCAGTGGTCAGAAGAGGGGATGGAACCAAATTGCCAAGCAAAAGTACAACTTGCTCGAAGACCACCAATCAGGCTGCTGAGCACAGAATTTAAAGCAACGCTGACATCGAAAGGAGCCGAAAATGAAACGCGGTACGTATAACGCTCAAAGACATAGTGCCTAATGGCCTTCCTGTGCTTAAATCGTGATTTCAAATAGGTTACTCTCCAGCGCTTACGCGGGATGTGGGCATACTCTACCGATGAAATCTCCCTTCCCTGGGGTCATATGAAACACAATTATGGCGTAGACATACCTGTTGACGTGCCAGAGAGACACAATGTTGTACCTTCTCGATGCAGTCGCGGAGCTCGTGCTTTCGCGCACCGGATATGTCAACCACTAGCGATCTGATGCGATATGCAAGGTTCATGGCACTTAGCTAGATTACTGTGGAAAAGTGTGTCGTTAAAAATCAAATTGGGGCGCTAGTCATTTCAGCGGAATGGAGTGTGTGCCGTTTACATCATGGTCAGCAGACGCGTCACTAGACGCACGTAAACGCAATCTAGATAACAAAAAGTCAAGTAATTGCTGAGGCCAGCGACGTCGAACCTCCTGGAGAGGTAACAGGGTGCGACTTTCAGTGTCCCTGTAAAAAGGATGTTACTGCTGTAAAGATAAGTTACCTGGTCATCTCCACAACCACGGCTGAGAGAGTAGCGGAACCAGAGATACGAATTGACTGTACAGTTACAAACACGTCGTCTTCCATCTCGCTGGTACCGTAAATGCGCATATAACTCATCTTGAGCTCGTTCATCTTGTTCATCAAATCACCCACAATCAACAGGTTGTGGCGAGGTTCCCAGGAATCCTCCCAGTCACCCTTCCACCGAACAAAGAAGTAGTCCTTCTTAAAACGAGGCTTGTAGTCCAAAAGGTCTTCCACCTCCACAGCCTCCTCAGGCTTAGCAGCAACCTGGGACACATCCACACGCTTCTCTATGGACTCAGTGGGCACGTGCAACTGGAAGGTACTGCGTGATTTTGAATTCAGGTCAAGACTAGGGGTCTTGGGAGAGCCATTGCGCACAGGTTTCTTGTGAGAGCTGGGAGGTGAAGAAGATGAGTCAGACTTCTTCTGCTTTTTGCCACTGCAAAAAACTTATTTCTTATATATCGGTGCTGACTCACTTTGGACTGGATTCGGATACGCTAGTAGAAGCAGTTGACTTAGAAGGCCTCTCACTACAAATAAATGACAGCTGCACTATAGGGGTATACAGTCAATAGAAGTGAAGGGGTAACTCAAGTCACAGCGATATGCAGTGATTTATAGCCAGTTTGCGTAAACAATAGTCACCCGAAAATAACATATACATAATTGTGGATCATGCAGGAAACAACAATGTGTAACCGGCGGGAACAAGGGAATATAACCTACTGTGATTTTGTTATATACTCTTCTTTCAGCTTTTTCATCTTGGCAGTAAAGGTGCGGAGACCCTTGAGGTTGCTCTGGACAACGAATGTATAATAGATCGTAGATAGATACCTCAGGCTCCCAGGTGTTGTCCTCGTCACTGAAACCCTTCCATTTCACCAAAAACTTGGGTTGTTTTCTAATTACAGAGAATTCCACAATGTCTTCAACCTCGTACTCCGACTTGGAGTCGGATTCAGAAGAAGCCGAACGTTTTCTCGACATCCTTCCAAAAGTATTGTGCGACAGTAAAATGGTGTAAATGATGCCGAAAGTCAGCCGACGATTAGAAAAAACTGATAATGCATGCGGCAAAAGACCAGTTTAGGACAATGTTTTCCCGCAACCGAAATGGAATAGATACGCACGCCGACACGAAGAGCACAACATACCAGGCAATAAGCGCCACACGCAGAGAAAATAATTATACATACAATACTAGTTTCTAATATACATTTCTAGATAACTTGGAAAGGATATGTAAAAAAGGCTAGTAGTGACCCCGCAGACACACCAAACGCGATTAGCTACATGTCTCTAAAAAATCTGCAGTAGACAGAGGTTTTCTAGGCGCAGAAGCCTCAGCTATTTTGGCCTTTAAGTAGGCAGATTTCTCCTCCAGTACGGTCTTGGCACACGCAAGCCGCTCCTCAGAATCACGCTTGCTTGCAGCCCACATACGTGTCTCAATATCGGCGTGGAATTCAAGGGCAGCGAAACCCGTAAGCTCCAGAATGCGGTACTCATGGTTCCCGTCAACGGGAATGTCGCGAATCATGGTGGCCAGTTTTTCGTTGAATGGCTCCCTTGACTCAACTAGTTCAGCATCTTCCTTGCGGCCAGTCAGCCGACTATAGACACATTAGATATATATACCAACTATGACGTACCTTAGGTGCGCTTCCTCCATGTTACAGCGATCGTATAGTTTGGCAATCGCCCGTGCGTTGGCGTGAGTAACCATGGGATTCCTAAGGGGAGTGCGTTCATCCTCAAGGAGGGACACATCAGCCTGGGAAAGTGTTAACACTAGTGACAGATATCACACAACCCCGGTGTAAGGGCGTCACTTACCAGCACTAGTGGCTCATCTGAATTTATCATCTGTTCAATAGAGAGTCTCTGCACAGCCCTCACTATGATGCGACCAGTGGTGTCCAGTTCAGTGATATCCACAAACTGTACAGAGTAAGAACATATAGCAGTTTTTATCGTACCTCGCACATACAGGCGTGTGATGATACCTCTGCAGCCTCATTAGGTGACTTAGGAGGGTCTACAAAGGATACGCCTATGCCAAAAACATTGGTTGAACGTATTTCATCCAAAAGCAACTCGCGATGTACCTCAGGGATAGTAACTGTAGATACTTGACCCGGTACCTGTAATGGATATACACCATAGAATGGATTACTTACCAGAGGTGCGTCCGATTTTATGGTACTGGGGAAGAGACGGAAACGCTTGGTACTAGAAGGTTTGTCAAATATGCGATATAATTGTGTAGGAAGAACCAGCTTACGAAGCCGGTCAATGTCCATACTGGTGTCGCCGTTTGCAGCACCTTTTTTGTAAAGCTCATTCTCCAGCAACTCTCGGTTGTGCTCCTCCAGGATGCAATATAACTCCTGGAGATAACCGCCACTAGGCCAGGGAACCTCGCCAGAAATAGGTAATGCGATGCGGATGTGCTCTTTACGCTTTTGGTAATTTTCTAGCTGTTCCGTGGTAAGCTCAACACTCATCTCCTCAAGCCGAGTTTGAGTGGCAGCGTCACGAGCAGAATGCGGATTCAACTCAGAGTCAACATTGCGAGGAAAACGCAAGTTGGAACTATATATGCCGCACTCAAACATCATCTCGTCAATGTGGTCACTGCGAAGACAACCCGGTGTTCGCCGGGCAGCTGCAGGACCGTGGACAAGACGGAAGGTAGACACAATGTCACATACAGCCAGAAATAGCGTTAGGCAACATACTCTGAAGCACCAGAGGATCATCTCATCCGCCGGCGGAGTGCAATTTATAGGTAGGGGTGCCAGTGACTACAGACTGGCCATCAGTCAATACAAGATGGAGTCTACCAACTCAATCGACACACAGGAACATCTGGAGCCTATCATCTACATTTGCGCCGGTATGTAATCAAATGTATAGTGTAAATAGTGACTAACATCCTTGGTGATGGGACTACAGTCGCGCAAAGGCGTGGTGGAAGGCAATGTCCGTGACCACCAAGGATTCCGCACTGTACAGATCCAGAGATGCTCATTTAGTCTATATCTAACATCGAGGTGGTCAATTTCATTGGCTGAAACCGAGATGCCCAAAGAAAAAATCCATGACAATACGCTCACCCAATGTGTAATGCACTAGGTAATATACGCGCAGAATGTGGAAACGATCTGGCAGTACAACCGACACAGACCGTTAGGTGCCGTAACTGCGGGTCCAGGATATTGTACAAGAAGAGGTCACACAGGATAGTGCAGTACGAAGCCAGATGAAAACATGACGAAACTATCTGATACAGTTGAACAAGTCGAAAGTAGGTGGTCAATATAGTTGATATATAGTGGTAACAGGACTGAAACAACTGGTAGAAAAGTTTCTGGCAACGGATGACGATAATCTACTGGGAATGTATGAGGAGTACCAACAGTTCAAGGGCATGCTGAACAACCTGTTGTCCACAGTGGCAAAGTATAGGATACAACTACAAGATACAGACGAACAAAAGGCTATATTTGGGCCTAAAACAAGACAAATTGTGGAACAATTAGTCCGGCATTATGACAAGGTATACGAGGTTGATGAGGAACAGCTGGTGCCGAGATTCCTGGAGGTGGAACAAGTTAATGCGCTATTAGCTAGACAGGTAGGTCTCTTACCGGCCTAGGTGTTGGCAATGTAGACACTAGGGGGCAGTAGGTCAACCAGTACTTTTGTTGCCAAGGGTGATACCGCCACTAGTGACATTGCTACTGTACTAGATAGTGAATATTAATCTGCGTTTAGACACAAGAGAGTGAAGATGAAGAAGCGGATGTAGATAAAATATCAATTCTAGAAGAAACGAAGGAAAATCTCAAGAAAATTGAACAGGCTAAATTAGTGCAACAAACGGGACAACAGAGACAAATAGATCTAAGCAACCTGCAGGATGGTGATAGCGGTGTGATGGATCCTTTCTATTGTGTCCAGCAGGTATACAAAAATGACCCTGCAGTGGTACTGGAAGATATCCTAGCTGAGATGCATGATCACGACACAGAGATGTTCCTCCCAGTTTTGGGAAACGTTGCCAATCTCATTTCACAGATATCCAAACACCCAGATAATCTCACGCAACGTGTGCTGAGACTAAATAACGAGAAGTTGTACGAAGATTTTATACAGTACCCAAAAGCGGTTGCGCTGCTCAAGTATGCAAGATTCAAACTGAAGCATAGTGATGATATCAAAGAAATACTGATACAGCGTAGGTGAGATTGTACTAAAGTAATATAGTCAATAGTTGGTCTCGAAAATATGAAAGATGAGTACTTTCTGTACCTGCAGGAACCAGACATGTTCGGAGACTACAGAGCATGGAAGGAGTGGATAGACTTCCTTGGTACAACTAGTCACACACTAGAAGATGTTATCACACAGTACAAAAGTGTGCTGAGACGAAATAGAGCAGCCAAACGTAACACATTGGAAGAAGCACTAGTACTGGCGGGATGCCGTTGCCCGTCAAAAAACGAAGAGAAAACATTAGAATAAATAGTTTTGTTACTATGTAATATATATAATGGCGAAAAAGAATCACAGAACAGCCATACAAAAGCGCCATAACATCGTCAAGAAGCAGATGATGGAACAGCAGCGCAGGCGCGAGGAACGAAACCGACTAAAACAACTATGCAATGGTGTTAGTAGTCAAGTGAGTCGTTTGAATCTATAGTACATATTATACAGCTACGGTCAATCAACGTTGGACACTCCAGGCCGGCACAGTCGGATGAACCACAAGGTGACGTAGTGATGACGGACTCCAAAGTAGGAGGACGAGGATGCAATTTCATACGAGGACATCAAGATGGTCATTTGATGACGGCAAGACGCAAAAAGGTGCTGAAACAAGCGAT
This sequence comes from Babesia ovis, assembly GCA_023705535.2. Lineage (NCBI taxonomy): Eukaryota > Apicomplexa > Aconoidasida > Piroplasmida > Babesiidae > Babesia > Babesia ovis. The sequence continues at coordinate 575,470 of BLIY01000003.1, forward strand.
GAAACGGAAACGCAAACTGGGAACATGACTTTGTAAACATCGCAAAGGTCAAAAACATGACCTTAATAATCATCGCTATTGTTTTGTGCAATTCCATCCAGTATATATATGTTATATATTTCAAGTTCTAAAATCGGTCATTAATAGACAATGGGCGTTGCAATGCCGCTGTTGACTATTACATGATACCACAGCATGAGTATATGTTGCCATGCGGGAGAGGAGTCCCGTAAATGTGCTATTACTTCGATGGCCTCGAGCGTTTCAACTCAGGTTGCGATATTAAATCGGTGATGTAAAGGCGGATGCCACGTTTTGCAAGAATCTGAGAAAAACGCAACAGACCCGACTCACCGCCGGTGTGGCGACAGGTAATGGTACCAGTACCATTGCACAGGTGAGATATGATGTTACGATCCAAATCCAATGAAACTATGTGTATATCAGACTGGCGAGCCATATCCTCAATCTCGCGCTCAGAGATGGAGGGGTCTATGCAAGACATACGCATGCTGACAATCTGCCATCCAGCATCCTGCGAAAAGATAGTACGGGTACCACCGATGACGGTCCTCTCTGTAGTAATGGTTGTAGGTGGGCGCGGACTGTCTTCAGTATAGTGACTGAGTGGTTGCTGTTTTAAACAAGACTCTGGACATTGGCCATCCTCGGATGTGTCGAAGAAGATCCGGCAGTGGCGCAAGTTCCTTAGTCTGTTAGCTTCGCGCTCAGTCTTTGGCGCAGAAGTATCGGTTAAACGTCCTTCGGGTTGTCTAAACGTGTTTATACGGTTGTAGCGAATGTACTGGTTCCTTATCTTCGACTGGAGAGTGGTAGCGGCCGCGGTCACTGCCACACTACCCGGTGGCAGAGGCGCAACTGTGTCACCGTACCTGAAATGGCGATGCTTTGTGCCAATAAAGGCATTGGGCTCCTCATATGTTGTCGGCTGTACTGGACGAGGGGCATTTTTGGCCCTGTTGTGGAACACACGGTTGCAACGGTCAGCAAATTGTCTAGTAGAAAGCTCGGAAGGAAGGCCAGCAGCCAAAATTGAGCTGGTATCAGGGAGGTTTACATCACAACTGTGAGATAAGCCGTGACTCCTAGGCAGTGGTCGCGTAGAAAGACTGCAGCTGTCGTCATTTTTCACACCGTTACGTGTGTCCGAAGAGATGCTAGCAGTAACCTCGCTGGAATCCATATTTAATGGAATTCCAGTTATTTAGTACTTTTTTCATCAAATTGGTGATTCCCAAATGAGTGTGTGACCTCTGGGTCACAGCGCTCATGTAGATGTGTAGGTTATCGGGACCACAGGCGTACGCACTAAACAGAGCCAAGGCAACCTAGATGTCGAGAAAATAATAGATACTATATTCAACACGATAAGGTACATACAATAGGTTGTGGTTCTTGCTCATCCACTTTGATTCGTGGTACCTGAGTAAAACCCATGTCTACTGTGGAAGGAACAGTGGCAAATGGCCATTGGTACATGATATAGTTTCACAGTATGCTATTTGTATGGTGAGTATACAGGCAAAAGAAGAACTGGGTTGCATTGGTAATGAGATATTGAATGAGAAGGCGGTGAAGCAATATTAATGGGATGTTCGTAATATCAATTACTCTAGAGTGAAAATGGCGACTAGACCCGAACATCTAGCGCCTCCTGAGATTGTAAGTTGTATGTAACAAGATAACAAATGCTGGGCAGTATTACAACAGCGAGGAAGCACGGCGCTACACCGTTAATACGCATATTCGTGACATACAAATAGCCATGAGCCAACGTGCCACAGAGATGTTACTACTGCCGGAGGTGAGGTATAACTGGAGGTATATAATAGGTGCAGGATGAATGCTCTTTAGTGCTAGATATCGGATGTGGAAGTGGTATCAGCGGGTCAGTACTTAACGATAACAACAACTTCTGGGTTGGAGTGGACATTAGCTCGTTTATGCTGGATGAAGCTTTGGAAAATGGGTGTGACAGAGAAGGTGATATGATACTGGGAGATATTGGAGAACCTCTCAACTTTAAACCGCAGAGCTTCGACGGAGCCATCAGCATCAGTGCACTCCAGTGGCTATGTGTGGCCAACAAAAGCTCACACGATCCTTACAAACGCCTCTTGACATTCTTCAAGTGGCTATATCGCAGTCTGAACTACGGAGCACGAGCAGCTATTCAATTCTACCCAGAAAATGCAGAACAAATTGAAATGATCACGTCAGCAGCCACGAGGTGTAGCTTTGGTGGAGGACTGGTGGTTGACTTCCCAGAATCTTCAAAAGCCAAAAAGTTTGTTTCTGACAACGTATATATCATACCGCGTAGGTATTACCTATGTATATGGGCGGGGATGACGGGACTGCCACAGAAGATGCCACAGGCACTCGTTGAGAGTGACTCCGAAGAAGAAACTGTGCCAACAGTGGGGTCTAATCAACGCAGGAATAAACGGAAGAAGAAACAAGAAACTATACGCCAACGTATCATCAACAAAAAACAACAGCAACGCAAGAGGGTAAGTAATCTTATCTAACAATGTCATTGTAATTCAGGGAATTGAAACGAGGCCTGATACCAAGTATACAGGTAGACCAAGGCCATCAAGATTCTAGAATTCATGATAAATGTCTGGGTTGTTTATTTGTTGGACTTCTTGGGTGGTGCAGATTTTAGAACTAGTAGATGAGGTAGATGGCGCCATCCAGAGGGACTCTGAGAGGACATGGACACAATAGATATAAGCAGTTACCAGGTCACTGGAACTTCCAATGATGTCGCATTGAGCAACATTCTTGAGGAAGTAGTTTGATATGAGCTGAACAGCGTGTATGTTGTGTAATAGTGGCTTACGGTGAGGTTTGTGCGAACGGCACAACGTGTTTTGTCGCCAAGGTAGACTACAGGATGTGCATTGAGACGGTTGTTTAAAATACCTAGTGATGTGTACTTTAGGTTCTTGGAGTCCTTGTCAGGGTCTTTGTAAGGGTGTAAACGACGGAAGGTGTCAACGAGACGTCTGGAAGTTGTGAACACTATTGACAAAGAGCCTACCCTGCCAACATGATCCACCGGAGACCCTCTCGATCAGCAGCCCGGCATCCTGGGTAACCAGTGTTGTCCTATGCAATGATATAAGTAGTTGGGTGTAATATATACCGATGCGTGAAGTACTGGGGAGTTCTCAAGCTTGAGCTTGTCTGCATCCGAAAGATCGATGTCCTCCGGTGCGCTGTCGCCATTGTAAAACTTAACGCAATGCAACATACCAATTTAAATTCCCGCACATGACAACGGCCTTTGTATCTGAAAAGGTTGAATCATGGCTGGATATGATAGTACCTTTCAAGTCGAATAGCAAATGGGCGAGATCCCGATACCACATTCGATGCTGCTTCACGTTGGTTTTGTTCCAGCCATTCACAGGTGACATTCTGGAGATGATGTACACAGAATTTACGCAACATACACGCATAATAAGTTGTAACTCTTGAATTGCAGTAGAATAGACCTTCCTTCCTGTGGTGATTGATCTACTGCCAACACAGAAATGCACCTACCGGGTGATGGTACTTGGGATGTACCTTGGAGTTTAGGGAGTATCTCTCAGTTATCCACTGTAATATTGTGTTGACAAACGATGTGTTTAACTCACTGAAAAACGTTTCTTCACGAATATCAGTTGGCCGCCAATCCTCCAACAGGCCAAAGAGTGTACCAGGTGGTATCGCTTGAAGATGTCACGTTTGAGATCATCGACGATCTGGCCGTCTTGTAGTTGTTGTTCGTATGGAAGCTGAACCGCACGCCCGTCGCCTCGTTCCATGATTTTGGGGCATTTCCCTGTAGCGTCTTAGGTCAATGGAGAACGGATTACCTATAACGGGCGACTCGCAAAGCTTTACATTTTGTAAAACAATAATGTCCTGTTGTATATTTTAAACGTATATACAAAACAACATACGGGTTTAAGAGCTGTTATTAGAGATACAAAACGCTGCCAGACCACCTTCCGGTTCCTGACCTCTTTGAGACCGGAGGAATTCCACGTCAAAATAGTCTTGGGGTCATCCGGGTCGAGAGCATCGATGGAACCAGCCCTTGGTTGGAATTCTTCAAATGAAGCCTCTGAGATAAGATCAGGATGCTCTACAGTCTCGGATTCAGCATAGTCATCCGCAAGGAGCGGATTCATCCCATCCGCCGCATCTGTAAAATATGATGACACTTTGCATTCAAATACCGTAATCTTCGTCAGTAGATATGTCGCTCGCACTAAAATTAATGGATTCGTTGGATATGAGGTCTACACTCGTTTTTTCTGTGGTGGTTTCCGAATGCTGTGAACTCGGCGTTCCCAGGTCCTCATTCAACAAAGTGGCGACCTCAGTAGCCTCTGCCACGTCGAGATTGGCACTGGATAATGACTCTATTACTAGGTCATCAGTGTCTATGACCGCATCTGAATGTTGGCAAATAACAGTTTGGTTGGAAACATCCTGACGCCCATGCAGTTCTGCATCCAAAATTGATGTAGCCGCGTCTGCTCTATATGCACGAAGGTCGTCAGTTTGGATGCCGACTTCTACCCTTTCGGGTGGCACTATTACGTTAACCGCCTTGACTTCAACGACGATGGTACATTTCTCAACGTCGAAACGTTCCAGTAGCAGTGGAGTTGCAACCGTATCGGACATTGTTCAAAACTATGTTAAATTAGGTATCAAACGACTATCTGAGCTTATTCGATTGTGCCAAAGTAATTGGGAAAGTGAAATATTTCTCGGGTGGTCAGCGATACCATCTGCCAGTGGTATCGCCACGCTCCCCAACTTATGTGCATTGACGACCAGAGACATCACCATTGGTCTAAGGTGGTAGCCGATATCGCATATTCGTTGTGTTCCAAATGAACGGAATGGTGATCTCTTAATGTGAGAGCCACTGGACGCTGCTGCCATGTCCAATAGATAACTAGCAATAAACAACACGGTGGTTAGAGACCATCCATATAATACCGTTGACCAATAACACTGCGGCCTACAAGCTCCACTTTGGAGTAGTAATTGCCACGCAAATGGGATAGAAGCCTGCGAAGTTGCAATAACAAAAGTCCTGAGGATGCGCTGTTGGTTCATTAATCCATCAGCGTCTAGAATACAGTGCAACAATGTGTGTGAGTAATAATTGTGTCTATGTTGACGATGTAGCCCAACCTAACACTTGTAACAAGGTGGTGTAGTGCCAGAGTATAGAACTGATGTGCCGCTGCTGAGGAACATATAAAACCAATCATGACAAGGAATCTTATAAATGTAGTATTTTGATGTTTTTAAAATGGCGGCAAGAGTGCAGCAGCAGCTGGAGGACATGGTCCCCGAGTTGCGCAAGCTAACGGAACTCCAGCTCTTCACAGATGTAGAAATACGAGATATTGTAGAACGTAGACGGAAGTACGAGTTTGGAGTAATCAGCACGGATCCAGTATATTCACGCAACTCATTCCGTGAATATATCAACTATGAAATAGAACTTGACCGCCTTCTACAGAAGCGCTTGCGCCAAGCTAAAGCACAAAAAAGGTTAGTAGTTTTTATGAAATAACTAATGATTTGTTAGTAAAGGAGTTGTGCGTTATAGAATGCCGTCAGAACAAGGAAAAGTACCCATTAAGGTCATTGTTAGACGCCGTATACATCGTATATTCAATCGATGTCTAAAACGTTTCGTCACAAATGTTGAGCTTTGGAAGGAATATTGTGCATTCTGTTATCGCATAAAAGCAGTGGGTGTCATGAATCGTGCCATCATGGGGGCGTTATCAAAGAATCCAACATGTGAAGACCTCTGGAAGGTTGCAGCAAAGTACACACTGGACCTCAGGGGAAGCCTTGCGGCACGTAACGTTATACAGTTGGCGCTACGCGCCAACCCTAGGAATCTTTCCATGTTTATATTGCTGCTGGAGCTGGAAGTGCAGAGTAGTTATAGGATATTTGAGTATTCCCAATCAGATGAGGTTGACTCCAAGGGTATAGGTCCAGTAGAGCTTTCAACAAAAACATGGGTCACAATACTTCGACACGCTATAAAGACAATGAATGGTGCTGATGTGTTCAAGATGTTATTTTTTGCTGCCTCCATATGTGCCCGTGTTAGCCGTGTGCCTGCTTTTGCACAGAAACTGGGCGACTATGAAACCTTTGCTTCCTTAGTGTTTCAGGAGATGTTCAACCGGCGTCACATATACCCACTCATGGGATTGTATGTTTGGCAGCATCGTTTGCTTGAAGCTATTTTGATGCAGCGTCCAGATGGACCTGAGTCTTCGCCAAGCCCCAATGAAGTCTTTACTGGTATGGTGGAGGACTGTAAAGAAACTCCTGGGATGATCCCGGTTGTATCGAGGTTCATTCAGGTTGTAATTCGCTCAGGAAATGATCGTATTGGAGTGGAAATGAGTGAAGATGATGGACCCGCATGGGTTACAGACATAGAGGGGTCGGCACAGGATGTAGGCACCGAGGATGCAACTAGTAAAAACATTGAGCCTGATGTACCTGGTGATGCCGAAATTAAACTATATTGTGAGGGTCTGGAAAGCCTTAAGGATATATGCTTCCTGAGATCACCATCTGAGGATTATGACCGACTGTCACAGCAATGTCAATGTGTCAAGGGTATGTTGACCCGTCGACAATTGGTGGCTCTAATGTCTAAATATCGCAACTTTTTCCAAAAGAAACTGGAACTTTCCGTGGCCAAAGCCGGAGCTATAATTAGTAAATCAAGTGTTACAACGCTTGTAGATGCACTATACAACTCGGAAGACGATCTGCTACGCTTTGTTGCAATCCAGCTAGGGTATAGCAAGGGAGCACCGATAAGTGTCTGCGGGTATAGTCTGTGTATTGAAATTTCGGGAGAATTGTCAAAGGACTCTACAAATCCCTTTGTAAGTCTCCTAAAAGGCAATATTGTGAAGGCAATAGGTGTTACCGATCTGAAACCGGCTATCAAAGTAGATATGTTGTTGCTTCTGTTAAATTGGGAAATTATAGATGCTAGGTGTAAAGTTGAAATGGTGCGTCGAACTTCAGTAAACTTTAATCGGGGTCAACTGCTTGCAGGTGTAGAGGCTGTGGTGCGTTCCGTAAGTGATGATCTGCAACTTGTTGACCTTGTACTGGGCCTTATCTCATCAAGTACGCGTATAATTATAGAAGACATTGCTGGAGGCAATACATTGGTCAACTCGCTATTCGGTATTGTGGAGAAACGCGTACCAAACCTGGTTGATTGCCTCAACAAGTACCGGAGTAATCAATCAGGTCTACGGAACTTTGACCTGCTACAAGTGGCTATGTCACTTTGGCAAATTGGTCACACAATGGCTAAAATAGATGCTAAAGTTAAAAGTACAGGTCCCAGTGACTCTCTGGATAACGGTTGCGATAGTGGCCCCGTATCGACACATAGCATTAGTGGTTTGATTGACTTGTGCGAAATCGCAGTGTCAGCTAGTGAGTCAGTCAATGTTGAGGGTACAAAGTTGAGGGTTGCATTCCGTAGTCATTGCTGGAATCGTTACCTGCAGTGTGCCAAATGGCTGGAACACCTGATCATCTCGATGCCCATGCTCAATTTGCACGAAATCGAGTGCTCCTCTGATACAATAGCGTCTAGAGCGTATGCGCAATTGGGCTCAAGCTTTGTAACAACCCTTGTGTAATCTAGTATGGACGCTTATCGCCAGTTTTGTTTGTATGTATCTTGGTGAACAATCTTTTTGCGCTTCTCCTTGCGATCAGTTTGTGACTCAGCGATTGTACCACGTTTGATTCCATCAATGTCTGCACGCTGTTCCCGCTTGGGCTCCACTATTTTGAATGTCTGTAGTTTAAAGTCTTTAGTGGTGACCTTGCCCTGTACATTATATGTAACAATAGTATATTGCAGAGTTACCTGGAAGTTGCGCCAGCTAGAAACACGCATGTCACGTGTTTTGTCCCACTCCACCTGGTGCTTCAATTGTTCCTTTTCCATTTCAACCTGCTCGGCAGCCAGCTGAATACAGATTTAGTATGTATAAAGATAACACGCACCTGTTTCTCGTATTCCATATTAGCTCTGACACACCGTTCGGCGTATTCCCGACGTTCTTGCTGTTTGCGAAGCATCTCGTCACATTGACGTTGAATCTCGTTCTCAATTTGCTGTATGTCACTGTCGAGCACACCCGCTGCGATAAGGTCCAGTGTGGTGGCGTTGGGATTCGCCTTGTAGCGCTTGTAGACGACCTTTTTGGCCTCCTCATACACCTGTTTGTACTTCTCCTTGGAGTCAGATTGCTGTATCTCGTTGAAAGCGTTGAGAAGCACTGGATGTTGTCAAGAATGTTGTTTGGGTGACATACCGTTGAATGCATCCTGGGCTTTCTCATGCTTGAATTTGTCCGGATGGATCATGAGGGACATCTATAGATACATTGTAAACCAGTAGTAATCGATATACCTTGCGGTAACGCTTCTTGATCTCATCCTCCGTAGCATTGTGTTTGAGCTGCAAAACTTGATACGGACTGGCGAAATTCTGCGATGTAAGCCTCAAACAGAGCTCTTTGGCACTCAAAGTCAGGACGTCAGCATCGCTCTTCGCCTTGTCTGCGAATTCTGTGTAATCATTCCCCGCCGCGTACCTATGGACTCGATTTCGGAGAAGAAGGAGCTGAGGATATCGTCCTCGTCAGCAGGGTTTTCTACGTCTTCCGCCATTGTTATATAATGTGTAATTATATCACGTAGTGTATCGTGGATTTATATAATACATTATGTGAATGCCACCGCCTGGTATAGGTTACACATGATACATGGGACAAACATGGAAATCCGGCGAATATACAACACACATCTAAGTGAATTACGATCGTCCAGTTAGAATTCGTACCAAAACTCTAGCCTGGCGTCTCTGTAGTTGAATCAGTAGGCCGCGATTTCTCGGCAGAGTCGGTACGAGGATCAAAGTGGCAACAGTCCACCAGTTTGGTCAATAACAGTCACCTTCTTCAGGTTGCGGGAGTCTACGGTTGGCAGGAGTAGCCATATGACGCCTAATGTCAACAAGTACAGCCTCGATAGAGCTGTTTCGCTTCCAGTTCTTCAGCACTGGGAAACATCCAGGGATTACCTAATACGCATTGGTATAGACCTAAAACGTGTTCTTACGTTCCCTGAAGCATCTACACCGGGAAGATTTATGCGGGTTACAAACTTGACCACCGGTGGGACATCTGGGTACTGCTCGCCGCAATATACCTCTAGGCAATATATCCTGTTCTCAAATGTAGTCTGCAGAATGTGACCCTAGAATAACCGTTACTTACTCCGGGGTATCCCAAAATCGTGCACGACCAATTTGAAAGGGTGATGTCGTCTGGCCGCTCCAAGCCAAAGGAAACCCATTCGCTGACCGAGCCTTTTTGACCACGCTCCAGCTCATCGAGCAGCTTAAAGCTCCTTGGAACCTTGACCTGCGAACAATAGAGGCATAGCGGAGATAACAAACCTCGTCCATAATGCGGCGTCCAATAAGCTACACACTGATACAGCTTTTTGCCCCTGCTTTTGCAAATAAAAGCCAAGAATTTTGAAGTGGGACTGTGATCAATTTAATTATTGGCTCAAAGGCGCTTTTTTACAGCCACTGAATAGCTAGGGCAAAGTGCCAGTCATTGATACGCGCCCCTCATCAGGACATATCACACCAAGTATTGTATGTGTACGTGTACATATATATATTCATCAATTGTTAGTGGGTACTGTGTGTTGGCAATTTGGAATCCTGCATATGATTCCAGAATCGTCTCCATTGGGACCATAGCGTTCGTTAAGCAAGGGTACGACATCATCGGACAGTGACAGCTTCCTCAAAAAAGGGAGTAAAAGCACCAATTCACGGTCTGAGCGGCTGCCGTACCATGATGATATAGGAATGGCGTTGTGAGGTTGGAGGAAGTAGGAACTAGGTGTATTGTCGATGATCACAATGTCTTTTGAATCCCGATCAAATAGCTCCAAGTCCTTGATGAAACAACCATTCCATATAGTGCAGTGCTCCCTGAATAAACGAGCATGTATGCGTCTCTCGCAGTCGAGAAGGTCAATAACCGGGTTAGCGTAGTCAGAGGTCGCAGCAGTGAAGATCACGACCTCGAACATACGTGTAGCAGCGGCAATGAACTCGCGAGAAAAGGGACGCAGGTTTACATGGATCTGTTTTTTCCGGGGTTCGCTCTCGAGAGTCAACGTGATGTTGTGCCCTTCTATTTTGTCTAATGACGAATGCACAAGCGTCTCATCAAGGTCGACCACTAAAGTCTTTTTCTGTGGCACGATATATTAACACATGTAGCAACTCACTCTAGGTATGTTAGGGTCACCGAGTGCCGCTTTGGGCCAGGCTAGCTGTCGAAGCTTGACCCTTTCACGGTAGAGAGCAAGGTAATCGTGTTGGCAAACTGGAGATGGACACGCACCCAGCAGTTTACAGCACCTTCCCATGGGGAACTTGAATTTCGTAGCACAGCCCGATTGTCGCATTGATGTAATAAACTTTTTGAAGCATTCACGCCTATTAGGCTTCACAGTCACCATTTGGCTGTTAGCGTTTCCCAACTCCTCTGGTGCCATGACGTTAAACAATTAAACAGAACATAAACTACATAAGAGATACAATTCAACAGTATTTTTCTGTTGCGGATATTATATACAATTCATACAATGGAATGACACAAGAAGAGCCAAACCTGATAACTTAATTTACAGCGAATGAATATTCACATCCGCACTAAAAGGTGGTCTCACGATTTTACATGGACTACTGCATTGATTTTTTGCACAATGTTTTAGTGCTTCAATTAAGGTTTCATGGAAGGTTTCTCCAAAATAACACTACAGATGATAGGTCATGAGGTGCCTAAGACAATTTTTCTTAGCCTCATCAACGAATAGCCGAAATATCCAAACTATCCAGTTAGCGGTACAACCGCATTTCAACATATATTTATTCCAATGCTCTAACCACCTCAATGGTGGGACAGCTTTCGTCTTTATGTTTCCTTAGATGTATTTTACAATGTTGACGGTTGTATGAATCAGTCCATTAGAATCTGCTAAATACAATTCCGTCGTATTAAAGCTATGTATATAGTTGGGTATTCTTATCACCAATCGGCAGCCCCAAGAAGAGGAAAGACAACTTGATCATGCGCGATTGAAGATTCCTACCCAAACTTTGATGCAAATATCGTCCTTCAAAGGTCTATTCCTGATCAGAATAGCACTTCAATAGGTCCAATATGTTGCATTTATAATAGAATCACGTGGACCTAGGTGGCTCCACGTGACCCTTTATTATCCCATGAATATCCCCGCTGCACAATTCGGCGAGGTTTAATTGGTTTGTGGAAGGCTACGCTCTTAACGTCGAAGTTATTGGTATTCATTATATTAATGTGTATTAATATAGATTTCACTTAGAAGTATATAGTGTTATAAGGTAGGGGAATCTTACCCTATGAACTTTGATGGTGCGCGGTCTGAACCCCGCAAAAAGTGCTGCTAAAACATAACTTGTAACGATTTTGCAAATTCTGGGCGGTCCTCTACCTGCAGTCACATACCGTGCACAGAGAGCTGAACTGATGTGTTGGTGTGTCGCCTTAAGAGGTGGCTCAACCCTGAATTGCTTATGTTATGGCCTTCCATGCCTGCAGACTTCATAAAAAGGCTTTTAATCTTCATAGGCACTAGATCCGGTGGTATAATACAGTGGATATAAAGTGCCATGCCACAGTGGTCGCGGCGAGCAACCTTCTGTGCAAACGTCAAAAACTACTTGTCTTGAATCCCAACGTATCGTATAACGTCGCGCGTCAAAAATGTCACGCCAAACGTCGCTTATTAATCGGCCGGAGACGGCCGATATGATGGAATTGGGACAAGGTGTTAAGAAGTAGGTTATGTTTGGTGTCGACGATGACCTTCCAGTGCAACGTGATTCTTAGGGATAGCCGCCCAAAATTATGACTCTAAAATGATGTTATATGTGTTTTTAATGCTCTATATGTATTATCTTGAAAAAATCTTAACATATCTCAGAGTCGAGTGGGTCACTGATTCAAGGTCACCGTTGTGCGGTACCTTTATCGTATACTTGGAAGATCACACATTTGGTACACTCATCAGATCGTAAGTTTTACATGTGTAACATAAAAATGTTCTAGACGCCTAAGCAAGGATGAACGTGTTGCCTTCGTAGGGTACCGTGTACCGCATCCACTTGAGAATAAGTTGGAAATTAGGCTTCGCTGCAAGGTAGATAGTCCATTTACAGTGATGTTGAACGCTATATCGAGCGCGCGTGTCAATGTCTCACATTTGAAAAAAGTCTATCTGGTTAGTACTTATGTGTATGCCGTTTATCATTATATCGCAGTCAGCACTTCGTGAGAAGGGAACCAAGGCTTAACCACTCTATAATAATGTCCAAATGTGGGATAAATTCGGGAAGTGGTCGACAGAATGAACAGCCTGTGCTGTCGCCAGGGCTCACGCCTGATTCTCTGTCCCACACCACAGCAGTCAACAACAACCTAACACACTTTGTCGATATAAATCTTTAAACATACAACTGTGTCTATTGAATATGTCGCAAGCTGTGGACACGGCCAAAGGCGTTCCACCTCTCGGCGTGCACAGGAGGTAAGACTTCATGGACGATGTCGTGACTATTCACTGCTCATTTTGTTTTCCCGGTATTATATACCCGTATTTGACGATTGTATACAATATACTCGTAGATGTGTGACCTTGGCACGCGGTTTGGAGGTCTGCTGCCTGCAATCGCTGCATCGCAAGGCTACTATAGACGCCGAGGCCTGGAAAGTGTGTATCAACCCCGAACTGGAGAAGAAGATAGAGAGTAGCCGTATTACTGCTGTGTCTGTCTGTGATCCGCCCAGTGCGCTGGGAAAGTATCGTTTTATCGTTGTTCTGGGCTATGATAATGGTGTCATCTCCCTAGCGGGTGTGGACAGCAATGATGTCTTCCATGTAATATCGCACAATGACAAAAACACTGTCCGTGTGTCATATGTGGAACTTCATCTGGAAACCAGCGCCGATGATCTCGCTGCGTTGCACACATTCGTTCTCCTTGAAGGAGGAACCATTTTGCGCTTCGCCTGGGATAAGCTGGATCAGACAAACATAGAGTGTGGTGAAGGTATAACTGGGATCAGAACAAGTATAGCACATAGCTTGATTGTACAGTACTCTGCCGATCGCATGACACTAAAAGCCTTGGATACAGATAGCACCATTAAAAGTTTTGAAAAGATAGGAAGTGACACTTGGGGAGAAGGTGCTGTATGCTTCCACCCGCTGAAGCGGTTGGTTGCATTTGGCGGTGACAGTGCAGTCCGTTACACTGCTGGGCCACGCTGGGAGACTTACGAATTTGGTAGGGGTGTGGTCCATACCGAAGCGATCTCTTGTTTGGAATTCATCATGCTCGGGGATATGGTAGCTCTATTAACTGCAAGTCGTGATAAAATTGTCATATGGGATTTCGACTCACAAAGTGTGTTGTATTCTCGACCAGGTTTGTGTTATATCATATTTACTCTTTCATATCCCGTAGGCTGTCCATTCAGGCTATGCACCATGACAGACCTAGGGGAAATGGAAGTTAGTTTGGCAGTGATCGGTGATCTGAATGGCAAAGGTATGTTCAGCTATATAAAGCTATAATGTATGTGGCAGAACCTTGGCAAATTGTGCGACTTTCACTGCCGGCTGACGATCGCATGGTGGAAATTGGTGCCAAACGGCCTTCGGATTCAAGCAGTCAGGTTAAAACCGGAAGTAATGCTAACAAAAGATTACGTCGCATGATAGATATAGAAGCTGATGATGCTGGTGATAAGGATGAAGAGGAGGAGGATGGACTATTCGATGGTGTTGATGTAGAACCTGAAAAGTGGGAAACACCGAGATCTGAATCTGGTGATGACCGCAACAGAGACTTGTATGATATGTTGAACAACGAGGCGAATTTAACTATGATTGATGATCTGGAACGTCTAAAACGCCGAGTTGCACAACTGGAGAGACGTTCTGAGGATAGATACCCTCTTACTCCTGGTGCGTGTCCACCACCCGAAGATGAATCATCACAGTGGCTGCTTTACTGGGATGATGCAGGTCAAGTAACTAAGCATGGTTCTGGGGAAACTATCACTATTCACGTCCATATTTTCTCTGGTCCTAATGCGGGGTATATCCAAAGGCACGATCGCCACAATTGTCATACAGCGGCTTTATCCTCCCGTGCACTAGTTACTGGTAGCGATATAGTCATTGCTGGAACTACTCATGGTCTTATTACATTCAACAACCTTGCTACAAATGAACTTTGGGAACGTAGGTTGAAGAACGATAGTGTTGCCGCTGTGGCTGTCTCGGACGACTTTGTAGCCGCATTAGGTCATGGTGTGTTATACTTGTTCTCTGCCGCTGGTAGTGTCTTGGGAATATACCAACTTAAAGGTGAGCCTGTTGGTCTTGCCGCTAAGGGCAACTTACTTGCTGTCATTACTGAGTGCTCCAGTCACTCCCGCTCATCTGTGGTATATTCTACGCGGTTACTCTGGGTTAATGGATTGCGTGGACTCGCACGAAATTCTCTTGCTCGTGTGGTTGATCTTTATGATGATCTCTTGGTCTTGCCATCAGGTCGTCAAATTACATGGCTCAGCATTTCCGACCAATTGAACCTGTGGGTATGCGACTCTTCAGGTGGGTTAACTGGTGTACTATTGTTTTATTCTATATATAGGTCAGCTATTATCGCTCTTGCCGGCAATGGCAAGCTTCCACAAATTGGGAGGTGTATCTCTAGAGTGGGTGCCATCATTACATCTCGCTGATTTGGTATCGGATACCGTCACCGAGGAACCACGTAATCACTCCAAGATATTCCCGTTGTATGTGAATGAACAGAAGGTATGTTATGTTAGTAGGTGTAATCATAATCATCAGCTCTGCTATGTGCGACTTAAGGATGGAGAGCGATATCCTCATAGTCACGCCCCAGTAAACTTCTTAGGTTACACGCTTCGCAAAGCTCCGTTACGTATTGAGTGTGCTAGTGGCGCATATATGCCGTTCAGCCAGTTCCACTCCGTCATGACGCGTGATCCTAAGCTGAAAGAGGTGTCTGCATCTGGCATTGTGGAAGATGTTGCTGCTATGCCGTGGCAGCAGTACGACGAAATGCGTCACTCGTTGACATTACAAGGTGCGCAACTAGAACTGTTGATGCAATTGCAACAAGCGTACGGCTTCTGGTTCCGTGACGCCGAACGTGTGACTCAGAAAGCAGCCACTTCCATGGGTAACGTAGAACTGGTCCACGACAAGTGGCTCCTGCGTATGTTGCGTAAAGTCAAAGGTCAACGCCAGGATGGAAATGTTTTGTTCGATGTGTTGCGCATGATCCGCTTTCAACGGTGTCTTGACACTGCTGCAGACATATTATCAGACCAGATGGACAATCGTCAGAGAAAAGTATTGCAAGATGCCTCCATGCTCTTAGCTGGTGTGCCTGCCAATAATCATTTTGCTGTACAAGACCCGCAAGGGACAGAAGCTCAGCGTCCAGCACGGACGATAGATAGCGAATTGCATTCTGGTCCTGGAGTGAATGAAGTCAGCGTTATACGCAGAACCCATAAGAGCGACGTGGCACCTCCCAAGATAGAAGCCGTATCTGTCCCGCCTTCGTCTAGTAAAAATGATGTTACAGAGAATAAAGAGGAAAGGCAACGTCCGCATGGCTTCGTTGCCGTTGACACAAATGAAAAGGACACGGACAACTGGATGGAGCAGGTGTTCAAATCGTGACATACCTAATGTGCGATATACATTCAAGTAATTGTTTCCAATGTTTAGCGTATATGCTGTATATGGTAAATTTACGGTGGTTTGTACACATCATTTCTGTATCGGGCTTTAAGGAACCCAAATGATATTGTAGTTCGTATATAAACCCATTATGCGTGCGCCATGAGACATTAATGTATGTTGACTCTGCTTCAACTGCATGATACGGCAGTCTCTTGCGGTGCATTTATGACATCTATCATGTGTCGACACTCATCAGGGACCCATCCAGGAGGTGGTAAGACCTTGAACGATTTCTTTTGTTTTACGAATTGCTTCAGGTATGCCTTTGGTCCCTCTTTGGCTTCCCGTTCCGCCCTGCGTTTCAAAAGACGCTCACGACGAGTTTTACATCGCTCCGCCGGGTCAAGGGGGCGACCACGCTCGCGGAATCTGCGTCTCTTTGAAGAATTGCGGGTGCGATAGTAAGGAGTGTATATGTCGTAAGGTGAGTGGCGTTCTTTTTTGTCGATTCGTGAGTAATACTCACCATGTACTTTGAATCCATCAGGTTTGACCGTGAAGCTCTTTCCATCACCTATTTTGACAATAATATTCTCCTTAATACCGTATTTCTCGTATAAGTCGGCGACTTCTCTGCGCTGTTGTTCCTTTATCTCTTTCCATGACAAGGTACGTCGGTACTCCTCAGGTTTTTCCAGACCCTCCTCAGCTGCCTTCTGTGCTAGCATACGTTTGGCCTCTGCCACACGACCGTGGAAGGCAAGGAATCTGTTCATGAAGTATATATAACGAGGATCATCCTTGTAATGTTCATGGACATATGGAAGGATGTGGTAGTAGCTTTCGAGCTTGCTGAATCGGAACTCGTTGTAACAGCGAGCATAGTTAATGTATCGGCTGCAGGGACCATTCGCCTTATTCTTCCCTGATGCATACCAAAAGAACCTATGCTTGTTGTTCTTTTTGTAGTGTTTAAAGATATGGCGGGTGCATGGTGGTTTTGTCGCGAGTTCTATGTCATATTTAAAGTTCCCGTTGTCTGGGTCATTCTCATGCATGAACCGGTGAATCACATAAAGGGGGTGTTTGTCCTTGTACATGTCGAAATATATCTTGCTTCGTACTGTACCTTTACGTTTCACGCGTTCCGCGTCGTACTTATAGCCGAATACTACTTTACGTGACATTCCAAGTATCTGTGGTCTTGCAGCACCTGGGTACAGTGCCCTGGGCTCTGTAATAATGAAGGCGCCATGGCGCTGTTTATCACGCAGCAAGGGTGTTATATTAGGTCCTAAATCATGTCTGTTGCGTATTCCTGAGCAAAACATGAATCAATATAAGAATGGACACATTATGCACTAGAACATGAATGATAGGTGCATTTGGATCCTTCACAAAGGTTAATTTAATAGATGTGTTCACAAATATTTGACTTAAAAGATGTATTGTTCCGCCGATTGTATGTAATTTGCATAGTTCTAGAAACTAGGAAGCCACTTACCGACGGAACTACAGCAGATGATATTAAACACGAAAAGTCTTGCCGCTACAGTCCACAGAATGAATGAACAGAGCCTTGTAATGCACATCCATATGTTTGTCATCCCATCTTAGTGCGGCAGACACCGGAAGGCTGGCAGAAGGCTGCCGTATGCCTGCTGTCTAATGGCTACAGACTCTCGCGATGGACCAAGCAGAACGTCATACAAAGAATAGCGTTTATTATGCATTGATGTTTAAGATATTTTGTATTATATCAATGCTAATGTGTTCGTGAGTTCTAATGGTTCCACAATATATAGGTTTGAGAACCCACCGCGACGATGTCCTGCTATTTTTGGTAAGCAACAACATAAATTGTCCATGTAATGACTTTATAGTTGTACTGTACAATTATTTTTATATTTTCAAAGGTATAAAATGTACAAAATGGTTGAGAAGGAGCATTACTCATGTTTATAGCTCTATGATACACTGTCTACATCCAGTTGTTACTTCGTAAGATATGTGTCAAATGTGAATCAATATGCATCATATATGCAGCAGAAATTATCTATCTAGTTCTCTTGATCATGATCTAGAGGTTTTTCTGTGGTTGACCTAGTTATTGTGAAAATCGCTTATATCAGAATCCGCAATGCTGGATTCAGATTGAAGTACCTTTGGTGATCGCTCCAACTCTGCTGCAAATGACAATACATCGCGCTCATAACGCAAAGTATCAGGTGCTCTGAAGCATAGTGGTACCCTTAGGCGTTCGTCGAATTTTATCAATTTGTTGATCATGATATCCTTTCCTCGGTCATCCGCCATTAGATGTGTTAGCCAAATCTCTTCGCTAGCAGACTCAATTTCATACAGTAGAGTTAGTACATTTAACTCCCATGTGTTGAAACGTGTACGTAAACTTATAAAGGTGCCATAGTTCTCATCGTGTTGACATTGATCAAATTCTCGTTCTACAATTCCAGCTTTGAGAGGAAAGAAGGATACCGGTTTCATGGATACAACATGTGGCTTGCATTTGTATTGATCTAGAAGATGAGTGATTATCAATGATAAGCCTTTGAAGTACTTGCTTACTCTGTTGATTAGACCTATAAAGTCCTCGTGTAGTTCGTGGTACGTCCTTCGCATTGATAGGCTCACGGTAGCCATTCCAAACCTGGACTCCACAGTTGTAAGTACATCATTTATACGCTTTTCAAGTGCCATTACACGTCCCATGTATTCAGCGGCAATTGGACGCCGAGTTAGAATGCATTTATGTAAACGTTCCAATGCTTCAGCTGTATCTGCGTCGTGGATTCTGTGTTGTCCTAACGGTAACAATCTTGACCAGTATACTGGGTGAGCTGATGTATATATGTAGCGTCTCCGGTGTATTGCTGGAAAGATAGTATTAAAATGTAACGAAATTTAGTATTGCGATAATGTTCGGCTGTAACGTATGGATAAAACTTACTTATATCCTCTTCCAGTAGTTGGTTATAACCATTTCTCGTGGTAATGCATCTAGGATAGCCTTCTGGTGTGTTAGTTGTCGCCCTATAGATGGCTTCTTCCGTTTTTTGGGGGCGTGGCGTCGTTGTAGGTGATTCGCACCCTCTGCAGAAGCCAGTCGGTCTATAAGCATATTTTATAGTTATGGAACCCAATTGGTAAGTGCGTGGGATTCCTGTATGCTATATAATTTAGTAAAGGTTTGGAATTACCTTCAAAATAAAGGGGTTTTAATTTCGATGCTACGACTTTGGGTTCTACTAGTTCTTCCTCAATCGGAGTTGTCGGTGTGGCACTGGTATCCGTGCTTGTAGATGGTGTTGACACGCTGTACTCATCATCTAGTCCTAATTTGAGTCGCAAATTTTTAAAAAATGACTCTTCTGTGTCATCACCTAAAGAAGCATCTATGGCTGCATCATCACTGATAGCCGGAGGATTCTCATCAGGTTTTTCATGGTATATAGAACCGGTATCTTGGTTTTCAGATTTGTTCTTGTTGTTTGAGCGTCCTAGTATACTACCGGTGATGTTTCCCACCATCTCGCGCATCCGCCTCCAACACTGTATATTAATGCAATCTACTAGAAGTAATCAAACCTCTGGGGTATTGGGCGGAGTAACTGGTTCACCTCGTTTTTCAACTGTATCTCGCTCTGATGTTTCGTTAGTATCCAGATAAACGGGAGTACCAGCTAACGCATGTTCCAATGGGCTCAGTTCGACAGGCTCTATCCACTCTATTTCATCTTTCCCCCTTAATTTATTAGATATGCCAGAGGGTTTTTCTTGATATCCTTCGTTGTCTGGTGACTTTTGGAGTCTTGCAATATCACTATGATCCTCTGGGTTTTTGTCCTCTTGTAGAACCTGGGGGTCTTTAAGGTCCGCAAAACTTACACTCGTATGTTCTTCAACTTCACTCGAAGTTTGTTTCATAGATTTACTAAGCGTAGGGCCTTGACAGTTCCCGAATGCTATACCCCAAAGGGTAAATATAATGGTAAAACTCAAGATCTTCATGATGTATAGTCGACCGATGAACATATATTAGATTATATCTTCTTCAGTTAGTCTACTATTTGAAGAGCTACAATATAACCAGACACTGAGAGTAAGCTTGTTGAATGGATGCTTTTGCTTTCTACACTGTGTGCAATGTCTTTTGTGGAAGACAGTTTGGGAAGAGGTTGTATACGTGGAGATTAAGATTACAGCTGATTCTAAACATTCCCCGCCAAAAATCCGAAGATTGTATGTTATTATAACTAACGTTTGTCGCTAATACTAGCTGTGGTGCCCCGGAATTGGGTTGTTCGATCTGCCTCCTTGTAGCACTTTGACATCATAATACATGTCCATCTAAGCAATATAAACTAGATTCGTGGGAGATCTCGAAACTGCATTCCTATGTCAAAGATGCTTGTTTAAGTGGATTTGTGGGTCTGGTTTGTGTGTGATACGATCCAATTGTTGCACAGCCGATTTTATGTGCATGTTGGCAGTCACATCAGCTGAATATGGAGCCATGCTGTGAATCTTAGAGATTTACACTCTGAGTCGGAGTATATGGTGGGATGTTTCCACGACTCAGAGTGATTCTTTCCCTATAAACGACGTCTACGCTCCCAACACCGGTGACCACCCAAGGTAGCTTCACACACATTTAATGGTTCCGCGCGCCCTGGTCGCAACATTGTTGCGGTACAGCTGGCGGCTGCCGCAAATTGGCAGCTTACGGTCTTACACATTTACTTCTCCGAGCTTTCGCGTAATGAATAATGTTCCATCGTTCCATACCTCAACAACCAGTACAGTAAACGGGACAGTCAACCGTCTTCCATGGCTAAATATCCAAGCTAGGCAATTTGCCGGTCGTCAACGCGGTCTTAAGCGTCGAAAAAGTAAAAAGGAGCCACGTAGAATCCAGCAAGCAGTAGGCCGTCGTCTGGAGCTTTTCTACCCTAAGGGTGCCAGAAAGACACGCGTGAGATTAGTACAGAACTCCCGTGGCAACGTAGTTTACGACCCCGTTTTGCGACGATTTTTGGTTATGTACTATAAGCAGGGTGTACAGGTTTTCAGGCAATTCAGAGCTAGGGGATCG
Source organism: Babesia ovis (assembly GCA_023705535.2). Classification (NCBI taxonomy): domain Eukaryota; phylum Apicomplexa; class Aconoidasida; order Piroplasmida; family Babesiidae; genus Babesia; species Babesia ovis. Next base: position 596,567 of record BLIY01000003.1, read on the forward strand.
AGATTCGAAATTGCACGTTCCCGTGCGATCGCATTTGCCAGGCAGATGGCAGAAGAATACCTAAGACGATATAGTACCCGTCCTGGAGTAGTAGATGGGTCTGTTCCCAGCCCAGTGGGTTCCAACATCATCAATCTGGAGAACAAACTCCAACCTGACTGTAATCTCAGTGGAGTGCGAGGCGTCTTCTTTGATACCAAAACTAGCGCCTGGGCAGTGTCCTACAAGGATGCCGGTGTGCGCAAGTATCGATTGTTTCCTACTAGGGAGCTTGGATTCCAGAATTCATACACACAGGCTGTAGAGTTCCTTCGGTTTGCTCTATATAGAAACCATCAATTCCTCCATCGCAGGACTAGGACACGGAAGAATAGGCCAATTCTAAAACCATGATGCTAAAATCTGGTGGTTACTTTGGTTACACGGGTTACAGATAACCATAAGACTAAACAAAAAAGGTAAATATGGTGCTTTACTATATACTCTACATGTTGTACATATTATTAATGGGTAGTAAATGTTTCTTTTCCAGGCAGTGGAAAATGTAAGTCAGCACAATTTTTGTGTCTTAGATCTGCGCTCAAGACGAGCATACCTGTTGCCATTTCTGTACCATCAACTTCTGGGCGCATAGCATAGCTTCACGCGCCACCTCACGGTCGCGGCTACCAATAAGTTCCATAACCCTGTCCTTGACACGGAACTTCTGACAGATTGCCTTGCCATTGTGGTAGAGCCTGGCGAACTCTCCTAGGTCGAAACAAGCAACAGCAACTGTAGTTGGGTCTTCAGTAGCATATAACAGTTTGACAAGCTTAGAAATCACGCTAAATTCATCCTGTTCGAACTGGCCAAAGTTCAAGGCCCAGAACTTCTCAGAATGCAGAATGGACCATTTAAGCGCGCCGGTGTCAACTTCTTTCACATAACGCTCGAAATTGGTTATTTTAGACGTCTTGCTTTCGAGAGCAGCGTGTAGTTGGTGGATGCTGTCATACAGTTCCACGTCACGCCACTTGTCATATTCCAGTAAGGTCAGAGTCTGGGAGATGTTTTTTTCAATAATAAGCTCGAGGCAACGATTGTTACTGAAGAGGTTTTTTAACAATCTGATGCAGACACGAACAATTTTTTCGATCTTTGTCGTGCAGAAGAGATCGCACAGAGATTGAACGAGACCCTGGTCGTACATTGCATCGATGTATTCGGGTTTGCGGGAATATAGCCAAACGCAGTAAGCTGCTTTGTATTGTGCATTGGCAGGAGTCTCATGATGTAGAGATGATTTAATCAGAAGTAACGCATCATTGTTCTCAAACACAATGGCGCGGTTGCCTTCATCCTCGAGTAGGTTTGCGATGGCATAGAGTTTGGGGGCAGCTTCTATTTTGGCGTCGATGATACAACGGAGTGAGTTTATCATTTGGTCTTGTGTGAACCTTCCTCTCCCGTATGCAATAAATCCGGAAAGGAGGAAAAGCGTCTTCTCGACTATTTTCCGGTCACTCTCATGTGTAGCAATATCGAAGTATATCTCAAAAACATCCCGGTCATTGAGAGTTTCTAGTAGGAACAGATAGGTGGAACTGTCAACTCTGCAGACATCGCACAAACGCTCCAGAGAGTAGCCGCGCAACAACCCGGGACCGGTCGCATAGGTCGCGTTCAGCAGAACCCGAGCAACAAACTCATTTCCCTTAATGAAATCACAACGTTCCACAGAATTTAAACCCTCGAATTGCTTGAGGAGCTCCGCGGACTGCTCATCAAGCGCGCCAGAGCTGACCCATTCGCTAAAGGTAGGGGACACCGAATCATAGGTGGTCCCCTCCTTTTGCATCAGCTTGTTTAGAGCTTCCGGCTCCATGTTCGCAAAACTAACATTGGAGTCCAATACAGTGTCTGCTGCATTTGAGCGACAGAAGGCGGGTGCCCGTTCACTTGATGGGTATAGCACCGTTACTCTTTGTATATTTTATTCACTTAGAGGTTTATATGGGTTGAATAAATGTATCTAGATGTGTTGTTTATAGTACATTGCACCATGTACCTTTATGGGCGAAACTTCCACAAGTACACACAGTATGCCTGGATCCTAGCCTCGGATGTTTAAAACGCATATATACATTGTGCTTTTGATTGACAAACCAAGAGTCATAATATTTGTATTATGTATTTTGTTATATGTTACAAAAAGGGTGCGTTTGGCCATTATAACGCCTTTTAGGATCCTTAGCAACATCTCTGAAAGGTGATCGGCATCTACTGAGATGTAGGCACACAGTGTCTAGTACACATTTCGCGCTAACATCTTAACCAGTCTTCTTGGATGTTGATATTTGTTCAAGCTGATCCATAGAAAGTGTGTTTTTATCGGCGACAAGCTTTTCTATCTTGCGCCATTCAGAACGATCATTCTTGACCTTTTTGTTGACATGATTCATGTCATCATCACTGTCTACGTCAGCAGCCATAGGATAGCATTCGTCGTATCCATCTGTTACAGTAGCACGCCGTTCTCTGCGGGAAAACGTGGGTAGACGTACACCGCCAGCATATCCCTCGTCGGCATTGTCTTCATCTGGAAAATGTCAACGATCAACCATATATAACTTACCATCTGAATCGCCAAAGTATTTTTCGTTTTCATTGAGCTTTGCAATGTCTGCAGTATTCAGCTCGTCACTGCGATATTCACCAGCGTCAGCAAAGATGTCATCTGAATCGTCTCCTGATCCTCCATCAGCACCTTTGCGGGGACGTACAGGAAGGCGTTTCTCTTTGGGTTTTTTGCGATTTTCGTGGTGCCACTCGAACGCTTCTGTGATTTCCTTTATATATGTGAAAAGTGGAATTATGCAAGTTTTAACTCACTTTTCGAATTTCCGGTTCAAGGTATCCCCTTAACTCCGCATTAGTAGAGGAAGTAACAATATCCTCGTTAGAAACAATAGTTGGTGGTACGTCGTTAGAACATGGTTCCATTCGCAAATTAAAATTGTAAAATGTGCGCGTACCAACAACGTTGCGCTTTAGTTTGTAGCCTTTACACAGCAGATCGTATGTCTTGAACAATCGGTCTCTAAAATGGCGATGGTGCATATGAGTGTGATATAGAAACGTCTTCTGTATGTAGCTACCCAATTCAGTGTGGCCAACCTCTTGAATATCTTGCTCCTTGCTCTCGGTAGTTACCCTGCAAGAAATATACAAACATCCATTTGTGTACCTACTTCGGTACCAAACTTCGACGGACCTTCTCCAGAAGAACATAGTCCAGACCCTTCACAAGATGAGTGTGTTCTTCGTCACCACCCTGAAATTGAAGTGGAAAAAATGATGCTGTTTGTTACCATGTAACGTGACTCTTCCTCCGTTTGTGTTTTTAGTAGAGCATGCTCCTCGACCACTTTTCTATAGTACTCATCTTTTAGTTGACTTCTTTCGAGAGCACGATTACGGTATTCGCGCTCCGGCTCGTGATCACCCACGTCATCACGCCTATGCGCTCTGAGAATACATTGATATATATAACATCAAGACATACGTGGCATGGCGCTTTCTAGCGTCTGACCTGTCATGTTTGTAGATATGATACGACTGTGAACCGTCATTCTTCCGTCTATATAACAGCTATTTGGCTTTTCAAGAGTATACAAACCTTCCGCCTAAGACACGACCGCCAGTCGCCATGGCAGCAGAATTATAAAGGATACAAGCTAATATATACACATTTAAGTGGTTGTAAGCTACCGCCACGGCAATATGGGTAGTGTGATTCTACCATCCAAGGCGGCGGTCTGTTTGGACATCGACTAGAGCCTCATAACCCGTTGAATAAATTGGGACCAGCATATAACGAAATATATTTTTAAGATTATTGAGTTCATTTCCACGGATTTCTAGGTTTACAAGGGACACATTTGGTAGAATAGGGAATTCTGCTTGTGGCCGCGATTAACCTTTATCGCAATTACGAAAGGTTTAGTGTTTTATATTACGGAGTATATAGCTCAATATATTGCTACCAATTGTTTCAGTGGAGTATTGATTGCAGAAGGTTATGGATATTACTATTTCAAGTGATCTACATAGCTCTGTTTTCCCTTACACGTGGATATGCTCGTTAATTGCTAATATGTGCTATAATAGATCATATTTATTGTAACAATTCGTATAATATGGTCTCATAAAACAACATACAGGAATATGTTTTGATAATAGATTTGTTTCAGTGGATGTGTACTCGTATCATTGCTATAGCGGACAATAGAGACTGTTTCTGATTGGCTGTTTCTCTGAAGCGATAAATTGAAACCGAACAAGATGATGGTACCTCCGCCTTTGCATCCTATTGCTTCTATTCGGCCCGTTCCACCGAGGTATACCCAAAAGGTTGAGGCTGACCCTTCCATTCCGCCAAACCAAACGATATATATCAAAAATCTAAACGACCGCATAAATATAAAGGCATTGAAAGCTGAACTGCGCGAAATGTTCGGGCGTTTCGGCAAAATCCTTGATATTGTGGCGCTTACTTCATTCTGGCGAAAGGGACAAGCATTCATAGTATTCGATAGTGTTGAAGCTGCAAAAACGGCAATGGAGGAAATGCAAGGTTTTATGCTACATGGTCATGCGATGCGGATAAACTTTGCAAAGGAAAAAAGTGATGTCATTACTAAGGCAGAGGGTACTCACCAACCCCGACCAGAAGGACCGAAGAAACCACGTGCCATCAAAGAACGTGAGGAAGCCCAACTCCGACTCTTTGAGAAACTACAAAGTGATTATTTGGCCGGAACCCTGGAAGGTATGACTGGGCCGGGCGACCCAAAGCTTATCCAAGCTTTACAAGCGGCACAAGCCAGGATGAAGGCTTTGGCTCGTACCAAAGGTCCCGGTGTGGAAATACGTGATGATGTCACAACTCACGCTGCTCCGGCGTCATCCACCAGAGGTATGCCTAATCGCACTCTCTTTGTGGAGGGGCTACCTGAAGGTGTTGGCATTTCCGATGTCAATGTCATTTTCGCCAATTCCATTGGATTCCAAGAGGCAAGAGTTATCGCAGCTAGAAGAGTGGCATTTATCGACTTTGACAATGAGTTTAATGCGGGATATGCCATGCAGGCACTACAGGGCCACGTCATGGAAAACTCGACCCTAAGAATCAGCTATGCCAAACGCTAAGCCTCTTGGTGGAGTTAATTTTGAACAGAATATGTAATGTGCGTGAATAGTTCTAACATTGAACAGATTCATTATAAATTACACTACTATATTCTACTGTTGAAGTAAATATTAATGAGAAATAATGAGGCATACTAAGAAGCATCACCTATAGAATAAATAATATATGCGATTGCATTACCATCTAATCTCCACACAAATGGAATTATAGATTTCCGTTTTTGTAGTTATAAGATTTTGGTAAGTCAAATGAATAAATATGCAAATCTGTCGGATTACCCTCCATCCTGTGGATTGCCAACATCGCGAAACTCAACGATTGCAATCCTATCATGGCCTCATCTTTTAGCGACTGTTGCTTTAGAAGTCTTCGGTTGTTATAATTGCTGCCCTATGGCTGTTGCAAGACCTGGAATTCGGTCGATGGTATCTATACTCTTTTTGTACTCATTTAGCAGTAATTTAAGGCGAACCATCAAATGGTCTAATAATATTGCCTTTTGCATTGCCGGCTTCAAACTGAAAAATTCTTTGACTAAATCGGCCCACATTTTAGAGTCATATGAATCATCGAAAGAGTGAAGCCTACGATAAAAGTCAAAAATTTGGTTCGTATGATTTTCTGATATGAATAGTATTTCAAGTATAAACAATAAATCGTAACCTCCAGATATAACTTGGTTGTAATCCTTCTTTAGCACTTTGAGCCAAGCTTTTTTACAAATATGACTAGTTGACAGCTCAGGGATCAATAACCGCATTAAAGTGTTACGAACATCAATTATAATCCCATGATAGTGTGATCGGTGATGTTCAAGAAAGCTAATAGCTTGTGATGTATAGTACAACATTTCATTGCTTATGAAGGTGCCACCTACAGTTGTTGCAAACGCAGTTAACGTCTTATTTCTAATATATCGCTCTTTTTGACATGCCAATACTGTCTTGAAAATGAAATCGTTAATTATACTGAAGTTTTTTAAATACTTCGTTAACCGTTTGATTTCTTGACCAAGCACAATGTGAGTCATTTTACCACTAACTCTTCGTTTTTTAATTAACTGTAATTTAAAATGCCTTATCGTATTACCATAATCAAAATACGCAAATTGTAGTGGTTTAATAGCTTCACAACCTGCTTTGTGTCTCATAACCGAATTCCAATTAGGACTACCTTTGTCGTACTTTTTATGCGTTTTAAAGATTGATCTCTCACAGCTGTGGTAGTATATGTGGCTCATGGTGTCCACAACTTTTTCATAATACCACATAAAGAAACGATACTGTTTGTCTATTGAAAACAGTGGTTTCTTAATGGGTTCCGTATTCGCTGGTCTGGAAGTCTTCGTTGGTGTGACGAAGTTTTTAATGGCGATGACAAAAGGGGCCAATACTGTCCGTAAATTCATCAAACGCAGTTCTGTTGTCTTCATTCTAGATTTAGTCCACAGTCTTTCTTCAATAATGTATTCTAGAAGTAATACACCCTTACCATAAAAATCTAAAAGAGGTCTTGGTATATTTCTATCTCCCAAGCAGGCTGATGACACTTCTACGAGATCAATCGCATGACTAATTAAATCTTTGTAGTTTTCCAAATCTTGTGAGTCCTTTTCCCATATCATTAATGCAGCTTTGTCTTCAATATCCAGATCTTCGGCCACAGTGTCAAAGGATAATGTTGTGACTATATCATTGGGGAATAAACTGTCCGATATCCCCGCATACTTATTTAATTGTATTTCAATCCATTTCATGCTTGAACGTAATCTGAAAGAAATGGATTTTACTTTGTCCAACAAAACTGATAGTGTTTTTTCTACATCAGTGAGCATTAACTCCTTGGCATGTTTTTTTGTTAAGGCGTCTAATATTAATCCAGTAAGAGGTTTGTGTAAGTCTGCAAGGTCTACTGTTTTCAGCGTTTGTATTTTAAAGTCGTTATCACGCATTGATAACATGGTGTTCATTGTATTTGGTATAGTTACAATCAATAATTTTTTGATCTTTTGGTAAACTACCTTTTTTGAACTTTTCTTGTAATTGGAGGAATTATCTTCTTTCATCAGCTCTAAAACCGCGTGTTTGGTCTCTTCGATTTGAAGTAGTGAACTCTTTATGTCTTCTGTGAGTTTCTTGGTATCATCTAGCAGTTGATATAAACACTTTTCTCTTTTAGGATCCTGAAAATCAGCATATACTCCTCCCAGCTTTTCCAACAGTTTTAAGTCTCTTGAATTATCCGTGCAACCCAATATTTCATTGAACGACTTCATCACGGTTTTAAGTGGTTCAAAAAGTTCTAGGGTGTAATAGACATCATCCAATAATTTTTCCACCATAAAAGGTCGCATAATAGTCAGTGGCGGTGACGTAGTGTGCTTTGTATGATATGGATCATTAAGATGGGCTTCATATATAGGTAAAACTGATAAAGAGGATTTGCACCATAGTGATAACAGTACAGTTGTCACTGTTACTACGAAGAACCTCCGGTAATGAAATGATCCCATTATAAAGAACTACTTTGATTAACAAAATGTAATGACGTAGTAAAATATTTCTATGCGCTATGGATATCAAAATGTAAATTTGTGAATCGTGCCTATCTGCCAAGTTTGTCAAACATTTACGTCATGTCATATTAAGTGCCTCAAATAAATAGAAAACATGCAAAGTATGTGAACATCATTGTTACAAATTTTATTATTTCTATAGCGATTTTACGATTCAGGGTTAACTTTTATACTTTATACTGTTCTTTTGGAGCGAAGAAAAATTTAGTCGATATATAGAAGGCACCGAACAGACTACTTTTATAGATAAGTCTGTCTATCTAATTTGGTATGTTATTGATGCACTTGTTGGTAATTGGTTGGCTGCTGCAAGATGCTCACAATTGTGCTTTCTTGCTGCGGCTCAGTATCCCAATATGTTATTAATGTAGGCTGATAATTAAATCATCGCATTTGATATTACGTTAGGCTTCTATTCTAAAATAGATTGTAGAGGTTTTTTGAATTTTTCGAGCAGCAAAATAATCATGTATATTGTCAGATGATACATGAGTCCGAACGTTTACACTTTATTATTTTCTTTGGTATCATGTTTAATTTTGTTTCTAAGAGGATATTTTGAATTATATATAATGCCAATTCATATATCCAATTGGCTGCAGAGAAACCCAATAGATGCAAGCTGTTGGCCGATGTAAAATTAGGATTATTCGTATGTTGTAATCATCCAGTATATACGTTTTATACGTGCAACGTCGGTTATTGAATTACAATTCTATGTTCCATTCTGCCGCAATTATATTGATACCGTTACCAATTAGGCAGCTATGTTGTTTACAAACTGATTAACAAATCCTGATTTCATTCAAATTTTGATTTCTTGCGATGCAGCGCCTAATTAATTCCATTTGGTAATTTCCTTCGTCTCTTTTGTGCTCATTTGTTCCACACGTTCGTCAAATAGTGATTCAAGTGCATATGTAACATGATTTGTATGGATTTTTGCCTGCGCCCAATATGGACGTCGACCGATGGGGTTTTTATTTCGGGGGCGAATGTCATGTTGGTTTGTTCCTTGTTATATTTAACTTGACTTTCTATATTAACTTCTGGCTGCAGTAGTCTCTCGCACCGTGGAACAACATCTATTATGCCCGTTAGATTCTCTTTTGTCGACTTAACAGACTCAAATTCATAAAACGTTACGTCCGTTCGTGTTGCAGATATATCCACAAGCAGTATATTGTACAAGTCATGTTTTAAATTATAGAAGCTTATTATTTGGTCGCACCAATTATGAGGATCATACGAAATGGTCAGCTTGTATAGGTCTCCAAAAAACTTATGTAATCAATCAAAGTAACAGTGACCTTCAGTTATACAAAATAAATGCTAAATCATACATCCGCCACAACACATAATCGCAGTTTTGGTCCAATTCATTAAAACAAGACGCTTGTTAAACTGCGGGATTTGTTATATTGGTTTCTGATAGTTTTGTTAGAATTTTACACAGCTCCTTTTTAAGAGTCAGGTACTTGGGTCTTAGTGCATATGACCCCATATTCGTATGTCTGATTATAATTTCCTCCCCATAATCATCTATCAAAGTGGATAGTAGTACACTTGTATCATCCTCACGCAAAAGGAAACCCCAATTTGTTTGAATATCTCCTTTTTAAAAAGATAATTGCGCATTGACAACAAAGTGTCCACGGTATGGGGAAGGTCAGATATATAAAATTTTAAGTCTTGGTATTCGCAATTCGTCATAACTGATCTGCAGCTTTATCGAAGTTATACTTTATCACCATTGTTTTGATACCTTATATTTCTCCAAAGAAACCGTTTATGATTTGTGAAAGATTTTTAGGAGCAGATAGTGATTTATATACTGCATTTTCTTTTCCACAATATTCCAACTCAGCGTAAACCTCATTCAATAGTTCCAACAGACGTAGATCACCTAAATATATAGTGTAACCTAATATGTCATTCAGTGCACCCATGGCAGTTTTTACAGGTTTGAGGTACTCCATTTTGTACCCCATCTCATCTAAAAGGTCTTTCACTGAATTAGATGTTTTACTAGTAGCTGTAAGTGAACTAGAGTGGTTTCGCCGTCAGTACCACCGGGAATCACCAATGAACTCAGTGGATATACCCTGATCCATATAGCCAATATGGTGGTGAGCACTGAGAAAATCGTGAGCTGTCGACATTAAACTGTACGTGTCATTTCTACGTGTGATTTATTGATTATGTGGGTCCATTATGTGTCAAGGCAACTATGTTTACCAAGTGTACATCAATAGTAGGTGACTCAATGAACCAAGTACATGTCAATGATCGGGATTATAGATTTGAAAGTATAGTTAAAACTCTGGTTCTAAAATAAATATACTTCAATATCTTTGTATAAATGTATTGTTTTACATCAGGAGATAACCAGATTTATACTTTTGAGCAGAATTGTAGCTAATAGTCATAGCGCACATGGTAGGAACATTACAGCAATTGTCATTCACACACTATACGTTTCAACTGAGATAGGTGCTTTATATAGGTAAAACAATCTCTAACGTTTTGTGATTAAGATGAAATTACGGACCACCATACGTTGTAGACATTATTTTTTTAAAGTGTGTTTATAAATCCCACATTTCTGAAATTTGATTGTTAGGTTTGTTGTTGTTTTGTTTTTATAATTGTATATACGTTATATTCGGTCATACGGTTCTTGATAAATATATCGTTGGAAGGCATAGCAACCATTGATAATGTATAGAAGCAATAAATACAACTCCACCGATTTTAAAATATACGGAAGCAATATATTCACATATACACAATGATATAGTAATGATACATACAAATCAAATATATACTGCTAATATAGAAGAAATGAAACCCCACCGGCACAATAGCCTGACCACAGAAAATACATCATGAACCCCATATTGATTAGTGTATAAAAAACACTCATGGTGCATCTGTTGGTCTCATATCATAGTTAAACTGAGTGGAACAGATATTTAACTAATCGAAACATGTTTCAATTTCGTACCCCAACAGTCTTAGACCATGGAGCCTACCATTATCACATGTATTATGTGTGATATTTGGATTAAAAATCCTGCTTTTGTAGAAAAGGAAATTTCTTGGGGGATGGATTTCGAAGTACTATCATCGTTAAAATGTGATATGTTCGACCCATCAACGCTGAAAGAACTCTCACATTTTGGATAACCTGCTAATGCTGCTATTTCTGGCAGTGATTTGTTGGTTTGGTACTTCTCCGCTTCTTCATCAACGATATGTTTATTAACATTTGAGCTTTTGTCGCCTGTTATATTTGCTTCTTCGTGAGGATTGTTTCCAAAGGGATTTGGACCCTCGGATTTTGCACAGCGTTTCATACTATCTACTAAAGCAGGAATTCTATTTTCTATAGAAGACACAATGTTCTCAAACTCCGATGCTCTCAGCTGAATCCGTGGTAATAATAGCTGTAGCAAGAGAATTTTGTGCATATGCGCTTTCATGAGGAAAAATCGCTTGAAAGTTTCAATGTTTTCGTCGTCTCTGTTTGTTTTATTGATTTGGTTGAGAGTTTTATAGATATCGACTAAATCGTCATCACTATAGTTCGTTATATATAGTATGTAGAGCAAGACATCCAGATCTCTACGGCGACTCATGGCGTAACCATAATGCCTATCCAATTCGTGATAACAATAGTAGTCGTATACATACGGGAATGGTATTACCACCTTAGATAACTTCTTTTTAATTTGAACAACGGATGGTTCAATTGATTGGTAACGACCTATAATGCTTTCCATAGACTCCACAGCGAACGAATACAGGTGCAACATTTCACTGTGTAATAATGCTCTACCATTGATATTAATATTGATCCCATCTAAAGGTTCTCCGCTGAAACTTCGTTGTCTAAAACATTCTCCAATTGTTGTCAGCAGAAAACTACGTATAATCCTATAATCCATGAACAGCCTTTTTAATCTCTTCATCTGTTCGTCACTTTTTATTTTTGATTTTGAGTCAGCATTACGGTCAAATTTTGGTATCTTCTTCGTGAAAGATATAATAGTATTGTTATACAGATGCAGCTCTTCATAAACAGCACCAATAGATTTGCACAATGCTGCATGATTTGTAATGGATTTCATAATCATTGATTTATCTTGATGCACCATATGTGCCTCATGAGTAACATCATCACAGCATTGCTGAATAAGGTTCCTAATGAACTCTACGTCTTCAGAATAACACATGAGAAGAAAACGGTAGACCGTATTTTGTAAAATGGGGTTATTGTGTCCAATATCCCCATGTACCCCTTGTGTTACAGATGTCGTTTTATTGAAGGAATTTGGTATGTCCAATACATATGGTTCCAGTATAGCTTTCAAATCGTGGATTTGCTTTTCCATTGCCTGCATTTTAGATGAACACCAGAAACCCGATTTCATTATATACTCTAGTAGCAAGGTCCCCTTTGCAAAGAAATCCGAAAAGTATGTAGAGCTAGCTTTACTACCTATTCCATTAGAAACCGCACTTATAAATCTAGCACATCGCAAAATAAAATCCTTGTAGTTTACCAAGCCTTGATATAGTGTATACCAAGTGATGTGCGCACTTATGAACGTTGCATCATTAGACATTTTTTCATGGTAGTATAACACCACAGCGATGTTGTGTTTAGGTGGAGTTAGGTTGTCTGCTAGATGTATTAATTCTATTATTTGCTTATCAATCCATTCATTAATATCGTCTAACTCTGCCGATAAAACCTCTATCTTTTTAGGCAATATTGATACTGCCATATCTGCAGTGTTGAACCCAACATTATTTCCATAATTATTTGCTAAACTACGAACGATAATATTCATTGGGAACATGTGCAACTTATCTACAGAGGTTGACATAAACAGTTTGACTTTGAAATGATTATCACGCACGGCCCACATTGCCTCCAGTGTATTGGGTAGAGTCACCTTTAACAAAAATTCAATCTTTTGCATTTCATTTATCTTATTACCTAGCACCTTAGAAGTATTAAATACATGGGGCCTACCCATAGTTAGCATGATATATTCGATATCTTCAACTGATCGTTCTATTGTTTTTGTAAGTTGTTTAGCATGAGACAGTAACGTAGACAATTCGTCATTTTGCTCCTGACCATCTATTTCACCATAGACTCCACTAAGGCGTTCCAAAAGGTGCATATCATGTGAACTATCCGCATATCCCAAAATTTCACTTATAGCCTCCAACATAGTTCTCACAGGTCGTAGGTTGCCGACTATGGACCCTAAATCCCCGATAAAATTCTTTTGTTGCAACGGAATTAGATTATTCGATGGGGATGTTGTTGATATACTTGGTTGATCATCATTCGTTGAAATGACCGCTATTATTGTTATGTTGGATAGGGATAACAAGGTGAATGACATGATAATGGCTGTCACGTACCTTTTGCAAGAAATAAAAGGCATCATTTTAACTATTGTATCGTAACATTAATGTGGTAGAGTTACCTATCCTATTTTACACTTGCTTTGCTATTTCTGTAATTGCGACTGTTTATTTATAAGTCATTTACTACAGTTTCATAAAGGTTGAAAATATTTAACGGGAAAAATATGTATATATAACATTAATAATGCTGTATATATTTATAGGTACAGAGGTCGGAGAAAAAAATCAATACTTATTATATTGTATTAGATCATCCATTAATAGATATTGCTCATCTTAAGCACAGTTCACTTTAATTTAAACTTTTAAGTATAAACTAAATTACTGGCAACGTTTCTAGAACCATACGATTTTACGGTTTTTTAAAAAAACAAGCAATGGCTATTTTTTTACTCTGATTTGTCATGCCTACATACAAATCTGTTCACATTTAAACCTCGCATTAATTCATTAATTCACAAAAATAATGTCTATCGATGACAATTACGCATGATACGGAATATTTACAAAAACGTTTATATTCTATACTGTTGTTTTAAGTAATGAAAGCGTCAGACGAAGATCACAAGGTAAATACAAAACACCCTAACATTTTAAAGATAAATCATGTCATCTATACGAATCATAGATGCTAGCACCGAAATAGGTCAACATAGCAATCATATTTCCACCCAAAACCCCTTTGGAGACATAATAACCCAGCTAATAGACAAACATCATACATTATAATCAATTGTCTATTATATTATATTGTTCTGGTGATTAACGCCGAATATGGCTATTTTCATACCACTCTTATACCAGAGTGAATTATATATAATTCACATAATGTTTTTAATAACTGTTACGTTTGCATCATAAAAGCAGTGTCAAATATAGTATGGCAATTATGTTTACAATTAAATGAAACGCCCCCTGTAAAAGAAGTAGATAATGCAAGAAACAACATTACAACTTATCACCAAATAGTTTTCTATGATGCAAAGCAATAGACCATGTTTTGTTTGCTTTGAAATATCGAATGACAACGGACATCCGTCTTTTATTATACAGAGTTCCACCCCTCAGTATAAAGATAACCATGTGATTATATATCTAATGATAAATTACATAGAAGAAATAATAATGATATATGTACTTACTATCATTTCTATACGACATTCATATTTAGCACACCTATCTATCATTTTGTGAACCTTTTAGGTCTTATTTGTACCGTTCAAACTATCAAATCCAGTAACTTTAATACTCCTTTAGATAAATGTTCTGGCCTATACTGCCGATCAAAAAAGGAACGTAAATTAAACGTTCCACAATCCCAAATCGTGATCCACATTGCAGCTTGTCAACCTAAGGTTTAGTAGTATTCCTCTCTAGACGTCTGTTCAAATGCATCACATTATGAGTTACTAAGATAAATGAACAACGCTTCCATTTGCGGCAGCGTTAACCCGAAACACATGCGTATATATCTGGCTATAAATAGGGTATCAACTTCGTTGGTACTGCGAACCCAGACTCTACAGAACTATTTGACGTTCTCTGACCCACTTACCGCCCATTCAAACCCACGGCGATCTCATACTTGAATTTTCCCGCACATTTATCCAACACATGGCAATGTTTACCAGATAGACTGCACCTAATATTAAGTATAGCATTTTCAGATTACCAATAACTGTAGGGGATGGGTACGGTGAACATGAATCCATCTTCAAGTGGACCAAAGTATGTTTCCTTTGTCGTCCAATGCTTCATGTCGTCCACGTCTAGACAGGATACCTCTGTTGGAAGTTCATTTCGCGGATATTCCCGTGTCACTTGGCAAAAAACTAAATCACCCTCGTTGAGATTTGGGCGGTTCCGCTTTGTTGCACCACGAAATCCATCTACTGCGGGCAACAATGCTTCACATAACCCACCAATATCGAGCTGTAACTAATGAAATCAACAAAGTCTAACGTACGGTATAGAAGTCAAAAGTTTTGGCTACGACTACTCCCAAGACGTGATCTCCTGTTTTCGGGCGATACTACAAAAGTCAGAAACTTAAACAACATATTACATACCACTTGCGATAAGTCGAATTTCGTGCTTGTATCCACGTCGCTCACAAAAGGCGGTGCGCCGAAGTAGCTTTCTTCAGACACCCCTTCGAGCTCCATGGGCATACACACTGGAACCTATAGTATAAATAACATAAGAAGCAATGTGTAAGCGCACAAAAATGCGCGGTGGAAGCCAGACGCAACAAGATATTGTGCGGCGTTTGGACAGCGCGCAACCTGGAAGGGTGACCTAGCATCGTTTATGTCCATTGTGTTTGAAAGAGGGGCATAAAATAAAGCACGTCTAGGATCATGACGTTTATAATTCACCTCATTCTTATAGAATGCGTTTAGTAACTTGGCCTTTTCCTGAAAGCAGCCTTCGTCTAACGAGCTAACAAGCTGCTGTTCATTATTATCGTTAGCACCTTGCGGTGGGTATAACAAACATACGAATATGCTGCGTATACGAGTATACAACTCATCGTTTACACCTAGTAAATTTGCCATTTTGGTAATGGCGGATGTTAATTTCCTGCACACTGCCTTAGCGACAGCGCTGCCCACATTGTTCATTCGCTGTTTAATGCTGGGAATCGGTTCATCTGGATTCTTATCACTACCTAGGATGTGATCCTTTGTAGATTCTAACATTCTTTTGGCCCATGAAACAAAATCCGTACCAGTACTTTCCAATTTCTTCCCCTCACCCTGTTTTCCAGCAATATTAACGGTTTCTGCACCCTCTAAAGTCTTTACCGATGAATCATTAACAATGTCCCCCGTATCCTTCTCCCCGGTGGGTATTGGTTCTCGTCGTAGGGAATTTTTGAGTTTGGTTGTATTCGCATCTGCTATTCGTCGTAAAAAATATTTCAGGCAACAAATGGCTCTGTCACTCCTTGACAAGTGGTTTTGGAAGATATCCATTATAAACGCCATCCCATTATCGTAGTTTAGTTCCTTAACAGCGCTAGATTCTTGACTTTTACTTGATGGCACCAGTCCAGGCGTGGGCATGTTTTCGTTTATCTCTCCTATACCCTGTATCACTGGTTCTATGTCTCTCTGTAGGACTCCTACAGTCTCTGGGCTGGATTCCTCACAACTGCTGCAAAACTCTTCTCCGCTCATCATTGGATGTATGGGGGGTAGCTGTTGCTGTGCCATTCCTACCTCTGAAGTGGCTTCTGGCACCCCAGCGCAATCTACATTTTCGAACCCACGAAATCCAAGATACGCAAGTGTTGCAAATATGATCCGAGTGGCGCATGTGGTGCCAAACAGGATTGAGCAATCCATACTTGCCTACGTACGATGGTACTCTGGTTACGGACTAAAAAGCGTATAGGCAGCAGGAAGTGAATTCACCAATTCAAGAATCCACCTGAAATGTAAGATACAGAAACCAAAAGAGGTTCTATGCTGTCTAGGTTGAAGTATAAATAAGAGGGATGCACATTGGTTATAGTGCTAGTCTCGCTGCACTTTATCATCGCTAGTTCTTTGCATCTCGCGACGAGCCATTATTCAAAATAGAAATAGTGTACTTAATCACACCTTAGAGTTCTATTTAAGCATATTATCGCTTTAAATATGACATACGAAAATCCTATTTAGTATAAGCTCTGCAGCGCCATGTAACTTCTACCTGTCCATGACGCTACTGGGAATAATGAAGAATATGATTATCTAGACATACTACGATACCTATACAGCTGCAGGTGCCACAGTAATTACAGTAGAATACAATACAAACCTAGTAGTATTCGTGGTAGGCTTGGCAATATTCACCTTTACATTACACATCGCTGCAAACGATTGGACAACACACCTACTACGAAATGAGACACTTCTTATTCACAAAAAACAATATCCATTCAGAAGATCTGGTTAACGTATGGACTACAAATATTCCGAATGTGATGATGATACAAATCTCTTGCAGTCTGTACACGTAGATAAGATGCTGTAACAGGATACCAAACAGGCATATAATACGTTATCAAGGGTTAGGTAACCTTTATATATCATTGCAATTCACCTAAACGAGGTGGCATCTAGAAAAAAGAGATGTGGACTACTTAAGGTCAATGGGATTACCGGTACATATTTGTGCTAATGACATGGCACTAGTGTTTCAAGATATAACCGAACAATTGCCATAAATGTCTAATTACATCTTCTATAGTAAAATACTCTACAACGCTTATAAAGGAGAAGCCAAAACGTAGCATTTTAACGATGGAGCAGCAATGAGCGATTAACAAATGCTGCCGCAAACAAACATGCGAAACAATCGCGAACGACTATCTACACCCATCTAGCTAATGCATTGACAGGAAATAACACTTTCATTTGCCAATCTTGCAGGCGAGCCCAAGGAAGCTTCATACTACCATTTATAAACGAAAACCTTACAAAATTTCTATAGATTTATTATTCAGAGCACTAAAGAATATGGTAGTAATCTCCGATTATGATCACATCGTTCCGTCACATCCTAAGTTCAATATGGTTGGTCAAATGCATGAAATAGTCAACATATGGATGGAATATATATAATTCACTTTATATACCAAAGTCACAAGATGGCGTATAGGAAATCTCTACAGGTTCCAATATATACTGGCGACATGGTAAAAGAACATTTACATTTAGCAGATACAGTCTATCTCACAGAAGAGTTACGAGGGATACCATTTCCAGACTACTTAACGTCAATTCAAACAATTCTTTACATCCCGATTTATAATAATATACATACTTTTGTTCAAACAATCGCTTACCTTCCTTTGCCTTCGGTTGAGATGCCGCCTATGTTTTTTTCACCGACGAGAGTGTCATTCGTGCTGCCAAATGCTGACTGTCCTGGTTCTGATGATGCAGCACCATACCCATGACATACGTGACCGTTGGCCTTAAGTTTCCCTATATCGGCATTATGCTTGTTAATATCTTCCACCAAGACAGGGAGTTGTGGCTCTATGGCCTCATAAATATCATAATATTCCTCTTCCGTTTTTAACAGTCGAGGCAAAACAAAATTTAAGACCAGTGCTTTGTGTGCCATGGGCTTGAACTCCTTAAACCAGCTATGAACCAACGATTTCCAACAAGCAGATTCATAAGCACCAAAACTAAGCACTTCACGGTAGAAATTGACCATAATATATACTTCAAAATCTTGCACATCCAATACGGCGAACAATTCACTCACATTGGATCTATATCTCATAATATACCCGTTTCTTTCATCCAAACCTTTAAACCACTTGTCACTTTCCATCATACTTCTTGTAGGAAGCTCCGCAAGTTTACCATAAGTTTCCAGTTGACGCTTTTGAGGCTCGTTAATTTCCTTCAAAATATCGCGTATGAAATCAACGACGGGTGAAAGATGATAGAGTATTTCGAATTTCAGATATGCGCCTGTTATATCTGCGATTAGGGGATCATGCGGTTCTTCAATCTCATTTCGCTTTCTGTAATATGCAATAAATGCCTTAAAAACAACACTATAGATGATATAAAAATCATCAATATAACGTTTCAACCCATCCATTCTTCCATCAACATCTACTTTTGAAATTTCCTCTTTATTTTGTACTAAAGATAAAATACCTTCCTTGATCCTCCCGACAGTGGCTTCGTAGCCAAGAAACACCTCCTTATTACGCTCAAAAATATCACATAGCCTCTTAAGCTCAGATTGCGCTTCATTTCCTCCGTGAGGAGTAACCGAATTGCTGTTCGAGAGTTGATTTTTGTACCCTTCACAAAAGCGTCCAAATATACCATGCATAGTCTCTACTTCTCTAAGGTAATACGTCAGAAGGAAGCGGTATTCCGTTTCCTTTAAAATTGGTTCAACATTGGAACTTGGTTGAGTGATATCAACGACAGCCTCAGATACATGAGTATTGAAGTATTTTTGCAAGGGATCTATGAAAGGTTCAAGTTGTTTCATCAATGAAGCCAATTGCGCCTCTACTGCAAGCATTTTATGCGCAGTCCAAAGATGAGTTTCTACAACATGTTCAAGTATCATCGCCCCGGAACCAAAACGACGCAATATACCCATTGGTGCATTTTCGTAACCCAAACCGTATGACACAGCCTGCGACCATTCTATAGCACGATAAACAAACTTTTTATAATAGCTCAGCTCATGATAATAACGATGCCACATCATGAAAATACCCTTTAGTCTCATCTCTTCATATACCTCCGCTTTATCAAATGTTAAGGTTGATAGTAATGGATCAGTTGGACATAATTTGTCAGAGATGCCTTTTAGAATTTTCAGTTGATTTGACACCCACAAATAAGCTTCACTTAGCTTCCTAAAAACTTCATTATGTTTACGCAACAACCAGTGCAGCTCCTCAAATCTACGGGTAACTGTCAACAACTTCCCGTACATTTCTGTTAAACTGTTGAGCACAGAGTTGATATCAGGTATGGATGACTTTTCATAGTCATATAGTTTTAATACCTGGATGCGAAAGTCAACATCACAACCCTCAGACAAAAAATACATAGCTTTGCTCAGAGTATCGTATATTGTGGCTGTCATCCTTCTCCTTAATCGATTCTTTAAAACGCTCAGACGAATAGCATCAGATTCTTCACTTAGGCTTCGTATCTTAGCAATCGTAGAGTTGATGTCTTTTATCGACAGATCAACATGTTCTTTATTTGATCTGGCCGTCGATATCAAACATCCTATTACAGTCTCTTGTCCACCATCATTAGATTCATCCTCATCGTCATTTATTCCACTTAATGCTTCCAACAGATGCAACTCTGTCGAATTATCGCTATATCCTAAGATATCACCCATAACATCTAACATAGTTCTCAATGCAGATAGTTGTCTAATCATGGCCTCCGGATTGATAGCAACAAGTTCCATCTCCGTGGGCCTGTCCATAACAGTGGAATATGCTGAAAGCTGCCTCTGAAAATCGCCATTATCCACAGCAACAACAAATCCACTTGATGGAAACCGACTCCACAGTGTTATAATGTTAACTGAAACAAATGCGACAATCGCAAATTGTCGAAAACCCCGAAAACATTCCATGATTTATATGAATTGCTTCAAAGCTCTAATAGAAGTTAATCCGAGAACTATACCCCCCAAAGCAGATTGATTCAAGAAACCCACCTATATGATATTTTGTTTATTAAAATGTACAGTGATGCTTATATTTGTTGAATTGAACGGTATACTTCGTTATATATCTAGCAAAAGCTCTTATGTACAACCTATTCGGTCACCACGAATTCTGGAATTCGTACTTGTCAACAATGTCACACCTACGTAGACAAGATTGTATCCCACGCAAACGTTGATATGCTAATTGGAGAGTAATTGGTAATAATAAGATTTAGATAAGTTATATAGCATTGTTTATAATAACTAAGGCCATCTAGTTATTATGGTGCGTGCTGTAATTGGACACCTGAGAAAATTCTTTGCTGCAGCGATGTGTGGAATAATATTCACCTTACCACAAATTGCATCGTTAACCTTAATGACGTTACATAAGGTATTTATCAAATTACTAAGACAGTGGTTGGCGAAGTACATTATGATAATTGTGATCTACAACCCATTTAAGAAACAATTGCTTAGATGTCATGCTGACTGTAGTTTACCATCACCTTCAATAATCCTATAAGCTTAAAACCAGTAAACTTAAGATATGGCTAGCATACAACTGGCGAATTACATCCTACATGAATAATGCTGTGGAAGTATGTATTACATGACCAGTCTAATGAGACATTAATATCTCCCAATCATTTGTTGATTTGGAATTATATGTTATAACGGCTATATCACATTGACACAGCTAACACAATAGTTTGATTTGTTTATGACTATTAACATGTCTATATTAAAATGCAATAACCAATAATGTCGCAAGTGTCAAATGAGCCAACCGACTCACAAACCCCGAGTTTTTAGACACAGCAGGATCATGTGGTAGTGATTTTACAACGTTCCACCTTCTTGGTAAGTTCTGGAAGTTTTCTACATACTGATATACTTTCTTTACATTTTCAATTATATCGGATTCCGATTCAGTGTACGTGCTATTGTATTGCACCCTGCCTTCTTCGCGTTGATCAAAAAAAAGCTCTGTAAGTTCTCCAGGACTCATGTCCATTTCTGGTTCTTCAAAACCTAGTAATTTGATTTCACCAATAACTTCTATTTCGTCCCGTTCGACACATAGTTGCACGCTTTCCGCTAGTGCGGGAATTCTGCTTTCTATCGAGTTAACAACAGTAGCCATTTCTATCACCATCTTTTCGATTTGCGGTAACATAGTTCTCAATGACATTATACCATGCAGTTGCGGCTTCACCGTATAGAATACTCTGAAGTACCCCCTCCACATATTTGAGTCATATGAACATGAACTGCTGTTGTTAACACTTTTAAAGAATTTGAATATATAATCGCTGCTGGCTACGTTAACATCTGCCACAACGAAAATATCCTCCAGATCCTTCTGCCGTGTTAATACATTGTCGTACTCTTTATCCAGCTCAGACAAACAGGGTGTATTTACTGCTGGTAAGGTGACATTTACGGGCGACAACTTTCTCAAAACTGCATCCGCATTCGCACGTACTCTTTTGTAACGTGCTAGCACCTCATTCAGAGCAACTATTGCATCTAATACCCAATATCCCATTTCAACATGGACAAATATGCCGCTTGAGGAGACAGCTTTATCTGGCAAAAATAGCCTCAACTTAGTACTTATTCGGTAACAGTCATTAATTAACGTGGAAATGATTTTATACTCGTCGTTAAACTTATCCAGATATTCCTTCAATAATGACAACCCTGATTCAATCTTCATAGGCGTTATTTCTTGATCATTAGCCTTACGATATAGCATTTTAGGAATTTCATGGATTACTTTTATTTTTAAGACATGTTGCTGACGATAGATTTTCTTATATGCGTCACTTGAGACGTCAGTCCTAATTTGCAACATTCTGATATCTTTCCTTCTTACACCGCTACCCAGGTTATCACCACAGAAGCCAAAACGACAACTTCCAACCAATGGTTGCATTTCATTCCACTCACTACGATAGAATTGTACCAAGAATCGCTGCATCTTATCCTTTAAAATGACAAGGTTAGGGACAGAGTTTTGTTGTTCCAGTGCTGTTTCAATCCTTGTCTTTGCCACGGGATCAGTCCACATGAAAGCCACAAATGGTTCTATAACAGACTTGACCAAATTCGTTTGTATTTCTGTTTTATACATTCTAGTCTGAGACCATAACATCGGTTTAACGATATGTTCTAAAAGTATAATTCCTTTTCCATAAAATCTATATAAACTTTGAGGAATATGTCTATCATCCAATCCACTAGTAATACACTGGATAATTTTTTCAGCGTACCCAATAAATTGTCGATACTCATAGAGATCACGATATACTTTATGAATAGATATAAAGGCGCCTCGATATTCCGCATTATTGGATGGTAGTAGATCATAGAATGAGAATTTGACAGCCAAGGGATCTATTGGACACAACTCGTCTGAAATTGCATGAATTACCTTCAATTGTTGTTCAATCCACACACTATTATCATTCAACTCCGTTTTAAGAGCCAGGGCCTTCGATCTTAAAATAGGAAACTCAATTTCCTTATCACTAATTTCAAATTCCTTATAGTCTCTTGTCAAGGCCTGTATTAATCTATTCGTTCGATCTGAATGTATTAGATAAAAATCAATTTGTTTGAATATCTCCTTTTTAAAAAGATAATTGCGCATTGACAACAAAGTGTCCATCGTATCGACTAGAGTCACCTCAAACAAGATCTTAATTGTGGACATGATATGCTTTATTACATCATCTGTTACCTTATCAAAGTCAATAGGCGTGACCATTGCACTTACATCGTCTATATCACGAACGGCAACTTCTAATTTTTGTGACTGCTCCTTAGCATGATGAAGTAAATCGGGTAGTTCCTTGTGTTGGATACTATCGTGCAACTTGACATATACTTCACATAATCTTTCCAATACATAGAAATCATTAGAGTTTTTTGTATAACCCAATATTTCATTCATTGTTTCCACCATGGTTTTTACGGATATGAGATGATCTATGATGCTCTCCTTATTCATCAACATGTGTTCTGTCGGAGAAGTCCCACCAACGGTAGATAACAATGGATTAGGCTCATTGACGCCACCACTTTCAACCGCAAATACGAATAAATTCGGTGATGAATGCATGTTCCACGTTGCTGTAATGATGGACACCAGGGTGACTACGATTAGCCCTCCAATGTTATTAACAGACACCATGATTCTAAATTATTACCATCCAAATAGTATATCGCTGTAATATAATCTACGTAATATATTCTTAACCACTGCAGAAAGTTCTGTTTCTTTATATCTACCATCTACCACTGATGAAACATCGGTACTTTAAATAACCAAGTATATATGCTATGGAATATAGATTGCTAAGTAACACTAAAATTAGGTAGCTATGCAACCTTTCTGATACGTTTCTAAAATTGTTCAAAGTTCCACCGTGGGATAATTATGAAAAGGTACTAACAATTTGAGATGAATTATAAAACCACTACTTTACATTTTTGAGTTGCGTTGCACTCGTTAGTTGTTTGACATATGATTTATGATTCACGGGGTGTAACTCAACACTATGGTGCCTGTTGCATCCTGTTTACAAAACTTTCATGCTGCAGCCGTCTTGCCTAATATCATACCTTTTGTTTTTATACGTTGGATATTTCAATTGTTGGCACATTGTATATAGGGAATATTGTACATGGTAAAACAAGCGTTGTAAAAATTTATTTGATCTATACCTACAATTTCTTAATTTTCATGGTGCAAAAAACAAAACTCATCTCTATTTAAAAGTGCAGATCTATTACACATAAATACATTCACACAAAATTGCTTTGTGTCAACACACCAGGTATTTATATATTGTCAATACGGCTCTATATATCTTCATTTAATTGAAACCTGTGCTCCTATTCTATATTAGACAACCATTTACTCATGCACCACTGCATCAATGTGTATAGTCATGTCCATGGGTATACTAAGTTATGCATAATTAATGAAATATTTGATTATTTGCCCATTATAGGCATGAATACACTGCATTTAAATGTGGAACCATCTAGCCGAATAACTTGTTGGACAATGTCCCATTCCGTGATTCCCATACATTTGTTATTACCAGTACATGCTGTTATAACTAATATATATGATATATTTTGGTTACGGACGTTATCTTCCACAGGTTACCGTGTTCATTTGAGTACACAAGATGGAACGACACCTTGTCCTAATTTATTCTAGTGTTAGTGTCACGAAATCAGACGGTATCCATCGACCAAGTGTTTGTGCATGTTTACTCACCAAGGACAGGAGTTCTCTCAGCAGATACGGGAGAATTACCCGGTTCAGAAATACTAAACCCCAACTGATCACCATCATTGCTATACCAGACTTATAAGCCATAATATGGACTCTACTCCAGTAGTTAGACAAACGTTCCCGTGAGCTGGAAACCTTTTCAAATGGAAGTACGTCCACAGCCACTGCTAGATATTCCACTAACCTTGCAATGTCATCATACATGGAATCAATGTTTTTCAATCTGGCTTTATACTGCGCATCCAATCGCGGTGATGCCCTGAGAATACCAGCATCTTCAAGTGCAAGGATTTCTTTAGCACGTTTGTCTAGAAGACGGCACAGACGTGTTACAAAGTTCGTCACTTCCCCCAAAAGCAATAAGTAGACAACCGGCGATTCCCGAAATATACGTAGTTTCACTTGAACAGCCTTGATGGACCACAATACGGAAGAATGGAGCTCATCGAGCGAGTTAGCTTCCTTGTATCTTCTCAGACAGCGTGAAAACAACCGACGGACCAAAGGCCATGATTTTGGGCGCCAAGCGCGCAAACGCTTTGATCCAACACCTTCTGGTGCCAAGTATCTAGCTAAACCATTACGGTGATGTTCAATTTCACCCAGAGTCTCTACTCCGGGTCTTCGCGCGGTCAGGGCGACCAGCTGTAACGGCGGCGAAACTGCGCGCGAACTACTACATATAACAGCTAAGTCGCCACAAACAAACAATAGTACAAAAATCGTTAAATACATAGAACTTTATTGATTGTCTAATACAGACTACTTGTGCTTCAGCGCATTCGTTAGCCAGTCCATACCCTCGTAGAGGCCGGTTCCCTGGGTGGCACAGGCGGCTTGGATGTACCTACATAATATCAATACAAAGCTTGATAAAGTCTGTTGAACTTACCAGGTGCGGTTACCAAACTGATTAAGGCCCAGCTCGTTGGACAGCTCTGTGGCAGGGATGGCGTTTGGCAAATCCTGCTTGTTGGCGTAAATCAACAAGTAAGCATCGCGCAATTCATCTTCGTTCATCATTTTGTGGAGTTCCTCGCGCGCATCCTTGATACGTGCGCGGTCGTTGCTGTCAACCACGAAGATCACTGCCTGGGTGTTGGTGTAGTAGTGTTTCCATAATGGACGGATCTGTAATCACATTAACATGACAAATAAAGCTGTAGTAAGGCCACGACTGCTGTATTGGCAGAGAGCCTCGAAATCGCAACATACCTTGTCCTGCCCTCCTACGTCCCACACAGTAAAAGAGATATTCTTATACTCCACAGTCTCCACGTTGAAACCAATAGTAGGGATTGTGGTCACAACCTCTCCCAGCTTCAGCTTGTAGAGGATGGTGGTCTTACCAGAAGCGTCCAGACCCACCATGAGGATCCTCACGTCCTGCTTCGACATGATGCGGTTGTAGAGCTTGGTAATAGTAGCCCCCATCTTGCCACAAAACAAATAAATGTGCACACAAAAATGAAGACAGTAACGGGAAAGCCAGTGATTGCGCGTTTGGCGCCTAGACGCCCACCACTCTGGCGACACCACACAAAATAGAGAAAACGCCAAAAGACGAAATACAACACACACCGAAGAAAAAAGTGCTGCTAGTATCAGTATTAAATTAGTTACGTTACACACGCCGATAGTAAGCGGTGAAAACAGTGCTAAGCTTTTAAAAATACGCGCTCAGTCGACTTCCTCCATCTTAGGGTCAACTACGACCTCGTCCAATGATGGAAGATCGGCATCATCACCAGCTGGTTCATCATCTAGCGATAGACCTAGCTTGATCATACGGTAGATGCGGCCACCGAACTGGGTAGGATCGTCAAGGTTGAACCCAGATGTCAACATGGCGGTATCGTACAACAACCATACCAAATCCTTAAGAGTCTTGTCACTCTTGTCAGCGTCAGCACGCTGCTTCAATTCTTTCATAATGCTGTGGTGAGGGTTTAGTTCCATAGTCTTCTTGCTGATCATGAAACTCTGTAAAACACGTTAGACATTTGTTGAATTATCTGAAGCGCAAACAAAGTCAGACTACAGAAATGTGCACTTTTCGTCACAGAGAGGTACAAAAGCCTCCCGTTGGAGTGGTGCATAGCACTGGATTCATCATACTGTAATGGCGCAGCACTTAATATATTTTAAAAACTTACACCAAAGCTACTGTCACGAAGAGCCTGCGCCTTCATGATACGTTCCATGTTAGCGGACCATCCAAATTCGCTGGTCACCAAAGCACAAGGACTTTCGGTGAAGCGCTTGCCACACACAACCTTCTCGACCTTGTCGTGAAGAATCTCCTTGATGAGACGACAAAGTGGTTCCATCTCCTTTTCCAAGGTCTCGAAGTTCTTGCGCTCCTCCTCGGTGTCCTCGAGCTCGAGGTTCTCCTTGGTACAGCACTTAAGCTTCTTGCCTTCGAATTCCTTGATCTGCTGAACGGCATACTCGTCAATGGGGTCAGTCATGTAGATAACTTCGATGCCCCTAGAGCGCAAGCACTCAAGGAAAGGAGAGTTGGCAACACTCTGTTTAGATTCACCAGTGATGTAGTAGATGTACTTCTGGTCGGGCTTCATGCGATCGACGTATTCCTTTAGACTGATGGCCTCGTCACCGCTCTTGGAAGTCTCGTAACGCAGCAATTCAGCAATCTACACAACATTATAGTCAAAAGCATAACTACTAGAAGACAACGCACAGACATATATCTCACTATTGTCAACAGATTGTGTCATCGCTGAGTCGGACACGGGTTAGGCATCCTTAAGGACGATGAACATTGTTATACCAGCCGTGAGTGATCCCTAACATATGGCAGTGTTAAAGGCACTACTCCGCGACCGGATTCTATGCAACACAGGCACATACCTTATTGCGGTTAGCGTTGTCCTCGTGTATACCCAACTTAAGGTTCTTGCTGAACTGCTCGTAGAACTTCTTGAAGTCTTCCTTCTTCTCAGTAAGCTCAGTGAAGAGCTCCAGGCACTTCTTAACCAAGTTCTTGCGGATAACCTTAAGGATCTTGTTCTGCTGAAGGACTTCTCTGCTGATGTTAAGAGGAAGGTCCTCAGAGTCGACAACACCCTTGATGAAGCCGAGCCACTCAGGGATAAGCTCTTCACAGTCGTCCATGATGAACACACGACGCACATAGAGCTTGATGTTGTTCTTCTTCTTGCGGTTCTCGAACATGTCGAATGGAGCACGCTTAGGTACAAAGAGAAGTGCCTTGAACTCAAGCTGACCCTCGACGCTAAAGTGCTTAACAGCCAAGTGGTCTTCCCAGTCGTTGCACAGGTTCTTGTAGAAGCTGGCATACTCTTCGTTGGTAACTTCACTGGGTAGCCTCATCCAGATGGGCTTCTGTTTGTTGAGCATTTCCCATTCGCGAGTGACTGAAGTAACCTTGCGCTTCTTCTTTTGGTCGGCTTTGTCTTCGCCTTCCTTTTCTTCACCTTTCTCCTCTTCCTCGGTTACATCAGTGATCTTTTCCTCGGGCTTGGCCTCGGCCTCAGCCTCGTCGTCGGTCACCTCGGTCTCTGTGGTCTTCTCAACGGAAAGACGAATGGGGAAAGAGATGAACTCGCTGTGCTTTTTAACAAGGTCCTTCAAGCGGCGCTCCTCGAGGTACTCGCTCTGGTCATCCTTGAGGTGCAGGATGAGACGTGTACCACGCTTCAACTGTTCCCCGGACTCGTCCTTAGTTACGGTGAAGTGCCCACTAGCATTCGATTCCCACACATATTGGTCATCATTGTTGTTCTTGGAGACAACAGTGACCTTGTCAGCAACGAGGTACGCAGAGTAGAAACCCACACCGAACTGACCGATCATGGACATGTCAGCACCGGCTTGGATGGCCTCCATAAAAGCCTTGGTTCCGGATTTGGCGATGGTACCCAAGTTGTTGATCAAGTCAGTTTTGGTCATACCGATACCAGTATCTTCAATGGTCAACGTCTTGTTGGTCTTGTCAGCAGAAAGGCTGATTTGGTATTCGGGGAAATCCTCGACCTGCTTTGGGTCCTTGATAGCCTCATATCTGATCTTCTCCAATGCATCACTGGCGTTACTGATGAGTTCACGGAGGAAAATCTCTTTGTTACTGTAAAATGCGTTGATAATAAGACCTGTGGCAATATGTAACCCGGGTTATACACATTTCAATCTGTGTTTGCACAATATCACTTGTACCAAGGAATCTCGGCCAAATGAGTTGAGAATGGGCATACAAACTCGCTATGATACAGATTCTAGACTACTTCACAGCACCGTGTGTGTCGGAACCCATTATCCAATATGTGAGATAACTTACTCAACAATTGCGAAATATCCGCGTTGAACGCGTAGGTCTCCTGTCCCGAGGCCGTCATTTTGAAAAATCAAACTACTTTAGGTTTCTTGAACAATCGATGTCGGTCTAGCTCTATAATTTTTGTGACTGTGGGTCCACTCTTTCAACCCTATATCTCAGAGGTGACAAATAAGCACACTATCGGGAGGTGACAAATAGGAGTTAGCGGCGAAAAGGTGACACGCCCCAGCGAGACACAAAAAACAAGCTACTCAATTCCGTATTCCAGCGTTAATCGCCCAGCCTTTAATCGTTCTGCTGCTGCTGCGCGCGTACCGCGTCACCTTGGCTACGGCAACCGCTGTTGCGCCATCCCATCGGTATACTGATGTATACACAAATGATGTAAATTCTATTTTGTTATGTCCAATTACTAAGGGTGAATGCTGCTATTTGTAACCAATACGCATGAGCAATATAGCGATATTATTCATGTGTTAATTATGACGAGGACCGCACATTCACGTTAGTTATCGCTATGATTGCCTTTGAACTATCGAGACACACTTATAGAGACGAATATATGCGCAACATGCGGGTAAATATGACGGAATCACCGGTGTACCGCTCATGGCATGGCCGTGTGTAATACACCAAATTCTAGTAAAAGTTGGTTTACGAAATTCGTCTACTAGAATTATGATCACACACTACAGAAAAAGCGCAAAGGAATCCTAGTTCAACTGTATGGAATTAACACCTTCTAAATCTGTGTGCTTTTCAAAGCTCCGAAATGATGCTCCAATTTGTTACATACATACGAAACCCGATGGTATGCTGGAAAACTGTGAGAAATTTCTAGTTATACAAAGTGTAAATGTCTCTTACTATTGTTGTCACTAGTTGGAACAAACTAAGTGTCCACCCCCACTGGTGCGCGCAGCGGTAATTGTACCCTGTTTCAGAATCAATACATATACACAATTACAGAGTTCCAGATTAACTGGACACATTAAGCTCGATCGACGTGCGGAATCGGAGTTTGCGGCAAAGCCACCCTCCGCTGCAGCTACGATATAAACGAGCGTACAACAGCCATTTGCCACATCCAAGAATTTAACACATAGAAGATGCCGGTTTTGGGTATTGATATCGGCGACGCCAATGCGACGGTCGCTACGATCGCCAAAGGTACTATCGACATTGTTTTGAACGAGGTTTCTCAACGATACACTCCAGTATGTGCCAGCTTCACCCAGAAGAGGAGGCTTTTTGGTGACCAGGCCACACCACAGATGATTTCAAACTATCGTAATTCGTGCAGAAGCATGATTAGTTTACTTGGAAGGACGATTGGTGTTAACCCTGACCTCGATGTTGATCAGTTGGACGACTTCTTCAGTCCCAACGGTCTTTCCGCGTGCCCCAATGGCTTCGCTGGATACAACTGCGCTATGATTCACGAACCTTATGATGTAGTTAAGGTACTTTCGGGTTACCTTGGCTTCCTCGCAAACATGGCCGAGAAGTACACTAAGGCATCCTGCAAACAAGTGGTCATAGCTTGCCCCGGATGGTACACTGAGTTGCAAAAGGAGGCCGTCAAGGTTGCCGCTGCAGCTGCTGGCCTCACTTGCATGAACGTAATTGACGAGTGTACCGCAATGGCACTCGACTACGGTGTCTACAGGGTCAAGCAACTCTCGGATGAAAAGCCCACTACTGTTGCCATTGTTATGATAGGTCACTCCCACGCTTCGGCTGCGGTTTGCGACTTTTACCAGAACCGCGCAGAGATACTCTCTCATGTATCTAGGCGCGATTTGGGCGGACGCAACCTTGACCACATGCTCATGAGTCACATGGCCAAGAGTTTTGAAAAGTACGGCTGCAATCCACTAGAGAGCAGGAAAGTGCGTCTCAAGCTCGAGGCTGTTGCTGTGAAGACGAAGAGGATCCTTTCAGCGAACATGGAGTCTGGTTACTCTGCTGAATGTCTGATGGAGGACAACGACCTCAATGGCAGCATCACACGTGAGGAGTTCGAAGCCATGTGCAAGGAGGAGTTTTTGCCAAACCTCACGGAGATGCTCATGGAGTGTGTAAATCTCTGTGGTAAACCCGTAGAAGAGATTAGTTGCGTCGAGATTGCTGGTGGTGTCACTCGCATTCCATGCGTGCAACAGACCATCAGCACTGTCTTTAATTCACAGCTATCTCGTACCCTTAACTCTGACGAATGCATCGCCCGGGGCTGTGTCCTTGACGCTGCTATGAGGAGCATCAGTTACAGGGTGAGGAAGTACACCGTTATTGAACGTATCACTCGCCCCTTGACCTTTGCCTGCATCCAAGGTGGTGATATCTCCCAGCTGCCTTCTGCAGAAACTGTCGAAGTGATGCCCGCCAACAGTTCCAAGGGTGAACCCGTCATGGCAAAGCTTGGTATTACTGCGCCAGCAGTAATTGTTGCCTCTATGGGTAACCCTAGGGACCCCCAGGACCCACACTTTTTGCAAGCCATCGAAATCGTGAAGCAGTTGGCACCTACTGAGGCTGAAGGCGTGGTTACCGTCTCTGCAGCATTCGACGACAATGGAATGTTTACCTTTACTGGTGTAGAGGGGCATGAATTCAAGGTTTTGCAGAAGAATCCCATTCTTGAGGTGGAGCCATACATCCAGTTTGAGGCCGATGCAAGTGCCCAGGATGCCGTTGAAAACGAAAGGTTGCACACCCTCAACGACTTTGAAACATTGATCTACCAAGTGAAGGAAAAGATCCAGGGTTCTCACCGCGACTTTGTTGCGCCAGACCAGGTTGGTGCGTTGGACCAGGAGCTGAACAAGTGGAGTAACTGGCTCTACGACAACTACGAGGCTACTCTCGATGTTTTGAAGGAGTCTCTCAACACTGTACAATCACATTGGGCCCCGATAGAGCATCTTTACATTATATACAGGACCAAGCAAGACGAGCTCAGCGGTTTCCTTTCAGGTCTTCGCAGTAAGTACGACCTATGCTGCCAAGATTCACCCATGTGGTACGGAGCTCCCGAGCAGGACCGTATGGAGTTTGCTCAGAAGATTCGCGATTTTGAGGCTCAGGTTCTCCAAAAGATCGAATCTGAGAAATTGGTACCCCGTCACGAGCAGCCGCTCTTTACTATGGACCAGCTCCACGTCGAACTTCGTAAGATTACCTCTGACATTGACGAATTCTGCCGCCGTATGCGCGTACAGAGTGAGCGTCGTAGAGAAGAGGAGATGGCTGCCGCTCAAGCCCAGGCAGAACAGGCTGAGCAAGCTGCACAAGCAGACCAGACCGAGCCTGCTGAAGCTGAGACCCCAGCTGAAGAGCCCACTGAGGAAGTACCACAATAAACCTTTGCTAATATAAATACCAAAGTGTACACATGATAGTTTTTACTGCTTCTAGGCGGTTACTTGCCTCTGGGCATCTATCGCGGTGCCGTGCCTTCTCTACGGCGCGCCATGCTTCATCCAAAGGGGTAGGTACCCAGCGCTTAGACTAGATTATCTATACACAGAGTGTGTTTCGAAATACTGTAAGGACTCTACTAGTGTGCGGAGGTGTAGCAGCTGGTGTCTATACACTTTTTGAGGCAAGGCAGAAGCAACAACGAGGTAAACAGTTCCAACCTTCCAACACACTATGTAGCTGTCATTCAAGAGGAGCGATATGGCAAGCCCCAACTTGGAGGACCGTTTACTTTGGTCGACCAGAATGGCCGTGAGCGTTCTCTGTCAGACTTTAAAGGGAAGATGGTCTTGATATATTTTGGTATATGCATCTGTTTTGGCTTACAACTTTATACAGGTTTCGCCAACTGCCCGGATATATGTCCCGTAGAAATGGAAAAACAGCGTATGGTTACTGAGTTACTTGGTATGTCTATCTACTCGGCCTCTTACATTCTATAGACAAACGTTTTGGCCCCGTATTACAGCCACTCTTTATCACAGGTAATATGCAGTACCATTTGTATTATTGTACACAGTCGACCCTAAGCGCGATTCTGTTGAGAAATTGGCGGAATATGCCAAACCATATCACTCTCGTCTAGTGGCTCTTACTGGCAACGATGTGAGTCGTGTCACATACCATGTAATATTTCTCAGCAACAAATTAAGGATGTTGCTAAAAAGTTCCGTGTATACTACAATCCGGGTATTAAGGCCACTGACCAGGACTACTTGATCGATCATTCGATTATACACTACTTGCTTGACGAGAACGGGGAGTTCCTTGAATTTTACAGCAAGAACGCCAGTGCTAAGGACATTGCTGACGACATCGCAAAAATTGTGCAGAAGCGTAACATCAAGACGCTGAATACTTAGGACAGACTTAACATGGACCAACACATCTGCATACTCTATTGTGCTACCATGTGTAGTTTACCGCTGACTCGATAGCTACTACTATTTGTCACTTATTACCTAGTATCACACTAAAAGTGCAATTACTGCACTTATTAAAGGTTGGCCTAAAGGTGTAAATACAAGGCTGTAACCAGTTACATGTACTACACCAGGTTGTAACAATTACTAGTAGTCACCCCGTTAAATCTCTTTTTCTGCCCCTCATACGTACTTCAGCCAATTTGGCCACATTTTGTAACGACTCCTTGCTATATTTTTGGTACGTTTGCAACAAAATTTCAAACTAGGCAACATTAGACTCAATAAGGTCGACATTACCTCTTGGGGATTGCAGCAACGTTCCAGTACATATAGGTCAACTCCTTTGTCCTAGCACGTGATAAACTATGACCAACCTCGACTAACCTCTGCGAGCGTCGACACATAGCTTAGTCCAAAATCTATAAGGCATATTTCTCCACTTTCTGTTTTAAGCATATTTCGTGTCGTTAGGTCACCATGTACAACATTGACTTCATGCATCTTGGCCAACATTGTACCAACCCGCTGTAGTACATCCTTGCGCACTTCATCCGATGCGTTGGAGAGTATATCCAATACAGTCTCTCCTTGTATGTACTCGTATACGATATGTCGATTCTTCAAATCAACCAGGTATATCAGCGGCACATATACGCCATGTCTACGCAATCTCGCCACTGCTCGGCATTCCGCCACTATTCTTCTGTGTGTTAACACATTATCCAATTCTATATGGCGATAAAGTTTGCGCAAACGTGTCTTCAGTACTGCTTCTCTACCCAGATAGATTACGCGACTCACTCTCTGCACATTGTGTACGGTACTTGATTAGAACACACCGCTTCAGCACCTTGTGCTATTAGACTAGCATTATTGTTGGATTCCATTGCAACTGATTCATGTTTTAGGGCCTACCCTTTCTGCCGCACATCACTCGGGTCCCACTCACCCAAATTCCATCTCTACACCATTGCTTGTTCCCCGTATTTACATTATGCCCATTTTCCACACGGATTGATATGCCACAGTTGGGACGGACAGTTATTTTGAATGAAGTTCGTATCTTGAGCAACGCACTGATACGATGTGAAAGGAATCCTTGTTCTTTCCCGGCACATGTGCAACGTTTACGTTCTATAGGTAGGTGTGTAACTATTACATCACAATCTTTGTACCTACACTGTATTTATTTTACACATCTATAATGGATTACAGCATCTGCAGTTAGACAAGAGCGTTCCAGTCGAGGTATTAACCAGGACGTTTTAGATCCCGAGTTGTATCCTCTAGAACGCACTGGCCGGGTTATATACGCCATTTATGATATTAGGGGTCCTGAATTATTCTGCCTTGCATCTAGGGATCCTGCCGGTATAGATGCCCATCGGCTCTTTTTGGCTGCACGTAGGCAACGTGGCAACCCCTTGTTAGACTACCTAGCAAAGTAGGTTTTCATCAATGTCCTTCTTGGTCACACCAGCTACAGAACCGACTTCAGTCTTTTGGGCATCTACCCCCTGGAATCAATAGACGCACCAGGTGTCCCTTTCAGAGTCATCTCCAAGGCTAGACTTTCATTTTGGAGATCCATTATCCAATAATTGCCTGTGGTCACCTTTTGTGTGTAACCACAATTGTTGGAAGTATTTTTTGTATGGCCCATAGAGGCGCATTCACTGGGGGCAGAAGTGATTATCTCCGTTTATCGCAGATGAGTGGCATCCTATAGTTTACAACGTTCGTCCCAATACACAACCGTAGGTGTCTATTCATCACCAGGCACATATCACCATGATCCGCCCTAGTGTACTTCTTCGCGGTCCTGGTCATTCCAGCTGCAAGGAGCTTTCGGTGGTAACACAGGATGGACCCGCCAGGCACTTCAGGTTTCGTATGAAGCCAATCAAGCATGATTTTGGCAAAGTGCTCTGTATGGCTGATGTAAAGACGCTGAAAAAAACGGCTGACGAGGTTCTAAGGCAAGTATTGACTGACAAGCGTTCTATGACCCTACCCGATGCTTGGGCATCGACCGGAAAGCATTCATCTTTACAGAGTGATTCCAAGTCCCCATCATTTTGGACTGTATTTAGCAAACGCTTTAAGGCATCATTGCCAATAATGTCAGCTGATGATACGGTTCACATATTAAGGGCGTTCCATGCAGCCAACAAGGATACAGGTAACAAACGTTATCTATTGGAAATATATACCCTTAGGTGTCTATGTGGCAGCAGCACCTGTAATGAGGCAAACTATACGTGACCTTGACAAGCAATCGTTAATAGACGCACTTCACATACTTTCGATGCGTCTCAAAAGAAACACACAACAGGATCTCTTCCGTGCCATGGCAGATCACATACCCAATGTGCTGTGGAAGATGACGGGTTAGCATAGTTATTAGTGGAAAATACACCTCTTTCAGCTGCTGATGTCGCTGCTACTCTATGGCACTTAAGCCGTGCACGTTGTCTGGATTCCAAGCTCGCCGCGTACGTACAACCTAAATTCTGCGATAGCATTGACAGTCTCAATGATATTGGTATGTTTCTGCCCATTTTGCCACACATATTGCAGAGCTTGGTACAGCGGCACTAGCCTTCGCGCGGCACGGCCATGCTGACGCTAGATTGTTCAACAATATCACGACAAAAATGAGCCTACAATGTTCGGTATGTCTACTATTACAGAGTAGAGTGTATATGGGACTTAGGGTGAAGCACTATTCCGTGCCGCCTGGGGTATGCACATGGTGGGAAGGGATATCGCCGACTTCCTCCGCGACCGCGTCCTCACATGCGTTGAACACGTGCAAAAATCAGAAAGGTAAAAATTTTAAGAACCCTGCAAAATTTACGCAGACGTTCAACTGAAATTTGGCGTCGCATGCTGAGACATACTGACTGCTACGAGAAGGTCTTTGGAGAGCACGAAAAAGTGTGACTCTTACCGGAGAATAGCACCGAGGAAACGCTCGGATGTTGCCTGAGATTGGCAAAGGAATCCACTATAGTTCTCAGTGAAATCAGCCGGGGAAAACATGAACGCGCTAGGGATTGTTGCGGCCTTCGCCGCACTCTTTGTACAATACGTGTCATCATCATGTACCA
Organism: Babesia ovis; assembly: GCA_023705535.2. Taxonomy (NCBI): domain Eukaryota; phylum Apicomplexa; class Aconoidasida; order Piroplasmida; family Babesiidae; genus Babesia; species Babesia ovis. The sequence continues at coordinate 633,157 of BLIY01000003.1, forward strand.
AATTCATCCCTGTCGATATTTCTACAGGGAAGACTAAGACTTACATGCGACGCGTTGAATCCGACAACGTCTACTCTATGGTTCCATTGAATGGTACCTGTATTGGTGACGTGTTGAACCACGGAACGTTGATTACGGACTATCCTGAAGGTATCATGTCCTCTAGGAAGGTTACTGTCTACGTGTATGAGAAAACTGACCCATGGACTGGACCATTTGAGCCTGCCGTTGACGAGGATAGCCTATTCCAGGTCGTTGAGGTAGAGAGCATTTACAAAAATGTGCCCATAAGGCAAAGGTTTGTGATGTCATCTGACGGCACCTACCAAGAAGTTAACTACGAGTTCCAGGACATGGATATCTGCAGTGATAACCTAAACGACTTTGTGGCTGAGAAACCACGCAAGACCCATTCAGGTGGCGTCATTGTGAAGTACTTCGCCAACACGTTCAAACGTATAGGTGCCGTCAAATGTGGAGAGCACGTCCTTTTAGAGCGGGATGATTCCATTTTCATGAGGTATGCTGATCGTGTCAACAACGCCTGGGACATTATCACTGTGCCCGTTGTAGGAAAAATGTTCACGACTTCCTTTTTCCCCGTTGCATGGGAGGAATGCCCTTACAGGATTTTGGACAAAGGTTCGACATACCTTGACGTTTCTCTAATCCCCAAAACAAAATATGATGACATTTTGGCTTCTTGTGGAGAAAAATGTCTCTTCTTTGACGGATGCAGTAACCCCGAACGCAGGTTTGTGGACGTTGTTGACAACAGCGACGTGATTTCCATGGGTGCAAAGACCCATTGCGTCAACGTTAAACTGCAGACTGTGGGTGAGGAACGCTATTTGGCTATTTACTCCCAGATGTTAGATGGCAATTTCGAAACAGCGTACTACGTTTCCCAAGAGGGAGGCCGTTTTGTGCCACACAAGCCCAAACCAATCAACTTGGAGCTTACTAGCGAGAAGGTGGATGAGAACATTCAGGTTTCTGAGGCAGATGGTGTCAAGACCTACACCATCCCATCACCCAACAACTTGAAATACACCATTGGTGCAGTGACATACAAGAACGAGGTTCTAGTTGGAAAGTCCTTTATTGAGAACCCTGAAAACTTGCCTTATACCGTCTATGAGAGGAAAGTGGTTGTTGACAACGGCTACACTACTATTCGCACTGTTACCAACATGAACCCCTCAACTGAGGTAACATACATCACAAACAACGAAGGCGTATGGAGCTACACTCCCAAGACCTTGGATGTTGATCTTGCTAAGCTCAACACTAAGGACCCTATGTTCAACATCACCCAGGTGACAGATGGTGAATACCAGATTGAAGCTGCCGATCCACGCACTAACATTGGTACTGTGAAGTACAAGGGTCAGATTGTGCACAGGAGCCACCCTAACGTATTGAAGACTGGATTATTGTACCGTGGTGGTGAAATTGCAGTCACTTCCTTATATAGCGACATGCAAGTCGTGAAGACTAAGTACCTCTACATCCAGGGCTCTATCGATGATGATGAGAACCGGTTTGTTGAGCAGTACAAAGAGCCCTTGACTTTGCAATTGGAACAACTGCTTGGCAATGAGTTACCTGAGTACTTCTGCACGGAACCCCATGGCAAGTATACCAAGGTCTTTGTATGCCAGGATGAGTTTGGCCAAACATTGGGTGAAGTCAACTTCCTCGATCAGCAGATTGTTCCTACTCACAGGTACTTCAAATCTCGTGAGGTCTATGTGTCATCTGAGTACTTCCTTGACAATGTTTTGGTAAAGTCAATTAGTGATGATGGTACTATTGTTATCGACTCCTTCACTACTACTCCTTCAAGTAGTGCCCTTTCATTCAATCGCCACACCAAGCAACCCATCCCAGTTGACATCTCCCCCACCGTTGCTCCTCACAAGGCCATCAGCAGGATCCAAGATGGGCACAACTTCTACTACCACATCAAGCCTGAGTACTCCATTAACTACAGGATCGGAGAAGTGACCTACCATGGCAAGTCTATTAAGGCTGACGACGATTCCGCTGCTAGCAGGAATGTCCGGGTAACTGTGGAATCTGTTCCTAACGGTCAAAAGACCATATATATAGGTATCGCTGACGCAGGCCACTTTGGTCACAAGTCGTATATGCTCACTGGCGACGCTGAACTCCACGATGTTAAAGAGGTCCAGAGGAAGCCAGTGGACCTAGACATTAGTTTCCGTGGGGAGCACAACCCTGCAATTGCTATCGGTATCACCAGCGACACCTTGTCCTTCACTGTTCCATGGACTCACGCTTGCGAGTACACGCTTGCAAACGTTGTTTGCACCGGTGATAAAGGCACCGTTTACAAGTTGTACAGTGACTTGCAACTGGACGAGATGCCTGAGGTCAGGGTCCGCAGTTTGAATGAAGGTTCTAAGGCCATCGTTTCGATTACTCCAAGCAAGGGAGCGGCTATGTACACTGACATCCAGACCACAGATAAGGGTGGTCTCAAAGTAAAGGAGATGAAGGCCAACCAGACTGATGGCTTGTTCGTCTCATACTATGGTCAATTGTAACCTCGATAAAATTCGGTTTTAATTTTTAGTATCCTTTAATGTGCATGTAATTTCTCATATGGTTGTGTATATACCCATCTCCGTTATGTACATCAACAGACATGAGTGGATAGCACATCACAGGTGGCCATGTACCACAGCAGCGGGATAAACTACATTGTCATATACCACCCGGTTGGTTATTCAATAGACCTCATATCTACATGTTTAGATAGCGATTAGGTTGTGTGAGTTTGGTTTTAGATGTGCTCCTGGTTGCGCTTGTCGTAGACTGTGGCAATGGTCAAGTGTACAATAGAATTACTTACTGTTGTATACCAGCAGCTTCTCTATCAGGTCCACGTGGGTCAATATCATGCGACGGCAGCAGTATCTCGTCAGATCCAGGCGATCTAGGGCATCCCTGTAGGCTTTGACTACTTCTACCGAGGTACCTACCCTTCGCTGACGTTTTGCCTCAGCAGCTCCAGCCACCGCTCCCACAGGTGACCAATCACCTTGCCGCAAGTGAAACACCTAATTGGTACGATCATCCTCTGGAAGGCTGTAACTGCGAGCGTACATCGCTATCGAGATTCCATGGGGGCGCGCGGGACTGTCCAAACTCTGTTGTCAGTTTCCAAGATGTCTCCAGAATCGCAGCACGCGAGTTCCGATTATGATGTGAAGGCATATGAGTTGCCTCAAGGTGCTATATTTCTTCCACAGTGTGACAACGCCTACTTTTTCGTCTCGGACAAATGCCACTTGGCTTTCAACGTAAGAGCTCTTTTACACCCATACACATCCCCGCAGGAACACCTAGAGCTCATTTTGAAGGTGAATCTCCAGCACAAATGTGTAACAGCTTCTCGTTTTGGCGGGACTGTTGCCCTGGCTACTGGCAACCATCTGTATGTCGTGGATAGTTCGGGATCTCTTTATGAGAAGAAATTTAAAAAGCGTTCGCTCTACGTTTATATGCTCAATGAGCACGATTTGCTGCGGGTGGTTATCTGTCGCCATCGCAAGGCGCTTCAGGTAGTGCTCGGAGAGCATACTTCCACTTTGGAGCTATATACCGGCCAATGCAGTTTCGAAGTGATATTCGCTAGTATGGTGGACACCAACATGTTCTGTATGGTCTATGTCAATAGTAGCAAGGCCGTAAGAATAGTACTTATCGCAATATTAGATGGCCACCTTAGTCTCGTTAGGAACGACTGCTTCTGCGAGGCCCAAAGTGCCAAGATGTTTCGCGCACTTCGGAACAAGAATCTATACTTGATTGAGTATGATGGGAAGAGGTCTATTTTAACCTATGACACGCTCCACTGTTCAATGGTCCTTGTCAAGCACTTGACATTTGTCCCCAGCGAAGGTGCTACTCTCATGCTGTTGGATGCTAACCAGGTTCTCCAGTGTAGTGTCGACCGTGGCTCTTTGCGTCTAGTCTGTTCCGACCTTTCAAAAAAGCATCATTCAGAATCGGCCATTTCTTTTGGGGGCAAAAAGGCTAAGATTATATCAGTAAGTGTTTTGATTAACCTGATTCTATTTTCCCTATAGGTCAAGTCCCGTGGTCAAGACATATCACTACTGCTTATGTCAGACGAAAACAGGGTTTCACTAGTCCAATGTAGACTACCTGACCCTTGTATAGACATTTTCTGTGATAACACGCAGTTGCTAAAGAAGTCCGAAGGTAGGTCTGATGCCTGCACAGCTTCCATTGCTTTTGCACATTTGTTTCCACTGTATAATTGTGGATGTACTATGATCTATTACAGGCGAGCTCACTGAGTTAATTCGCAAGGGAACGATACCCATCAACTCCCAGTTGGTGGACCACATCTGTCACAAGAAGCTCAAGACCTGCGCCATTGAGTGTCTCCAATCCTCTTATATATCGGTTCGTTTTGTAACTTATGGTGTACAATTTATTCTAGGAAACCCATGCAGTGCGACTGGTCATTTCTGACATGACGTTGCTAAAAGTTCTAATAGAGCACACCAAGGGTGACCAGCACGGTATGGTTGAGGCTATACGACAGCAGGTGTCTACTACTAAGTGCGCGGAGATGATACAACAGCTCTTAGAGATGCTGGATAACCTTGACATCTTTGCCACTCGGCAGTTGCATTGCTACAAGCGCATCATTGCATTACTGAACATTCTGATGGATGCCATGCTCTTTGAGCTGCATGAGGCCAAGCTGCTCAAGCAGGAGTGGATTGACCGGTTACAGGCGCTCACTCAGCACTGCAAGACTGAAAACCACAACCTCCAGAGCTTTTTGAGCTTTACCAACAGCCTCTTGAAGCGGCGTGTAGGCAAGGAGGAAAATGACAAGAGTTCTCTCATTGTCGTACTTCCCTTTACGGTTTAATGGGACAACCGGACCTCTTCCAGTTAATGATAGTTATGTCACATTTGGCCACATATTATATATAATTTTCGTCATTAGCATTAGCTCTGCTCTGTTAGGTGGAAATCACCGGGGCCGGTGTCGTCCGGCGTATCCTCAAAAAAGCGTCTAATCCATGGCCTTAAAAACATGGCCACAAATGTGTGCAATTACTAAATCACACCCATTCTACACTCGCTGTGTTTCTATAATTCTTCATGGTCTCTTCCCGCCACACTACCGGGGCGCCGCTTGCCATGGGGTGGACATGGCGACACCTATGATAGCACCGGGCATACGCAAACCTTGAACCCAAGTCCTCCCTAAGAAAGGATATCTTTGCGTAACTCTGCAAAATGGGTAAATGTGGAAAGGGTACTGGTTCGTTCGGTCTCCGTAACGGCAAGACCCACATCCTCTGCCGCCGCTGCGGCAACCGCGCCTTCCACGAGCAGAAGAGGAGGTGTGCTTCTTGCGGTAAGTTATGATTATACAATGCTTTATGGTCTTGTTGGCCGCGTGGATGCGGATTGTATCATCCATGACACGGCGCCACACCCATGGTTTCACATAGGCGTGCGAAACACAGTCTGGCAAAAATTTCATTCTCTTACAGGTTACCCTGACAAGAAGACTCGCGGCTACAACTGGTCATTCAAGGCCACTCGCAGGAGGACCACCGGTACTGGCAGGTATGTCACGCGTCACCGCACACTCTATCTGGTTTACATATTTATACAGATGCCGTCATTTGAAGACCATGCAAAGGAGGTTCAAGAACGGCTTCCGATCTGGTACTCGTCCGGTTTCCAAGAGACTTGCCGGGCCAGCCACGGTCTGATTGACTCGAACCACATTAATCATTAGATTAAATGCACCTTTAAAAACATTTTGTCCGTGTACACATTTTGGAATGGATTCTGTGAAATCTATTTTAAAGCGCGGCCCGCGTACTATATCGTCTGCTGTTGGCGCTCGTGGCGGTGTTATACAGCTGTCGAAACGGACTGTGGGCTCTGAATCTGCTGCGAGAAACCTTGACGGCGAGTATGTACTGAGGCCTGTACCTGGTCAAAGCGGTAAATTTTACTTGGGTTTCAGCAAGGACAAGATGGCATCTCTGAAGGACCTATCTTTTATCGACTTCACCAAGGATAACAAGGTCAACAAGGGCGACTTTCTGCTAAGTGTGGAATCGGCTAAGACTATGTTTGACTTCATGTCTCCGGCTACGTTGAAGATTATAGCGCTGAACAAAAAGTTTGTTGAGAAGCCCACGGAGGATGTGCTCAAGGAGCTTAAGGAAAAGCCTGAGCTTGACGACAACTACCTCATGGTTGTTGAGATGGACTAGACGATGCCTGCTACACTAGTGTGGCTGTCCACTACTGGTGGTGACTATCCAACCCTTATGGCAAAGTGTTGATTGTCCTATGGTTTCTCCACCTTCGTATCGGTTTTAGTTCCCGGTGCTTCTACCTTCATACAACGTGCGAATTCGCGTAGTTCGTTTTGGCACTTGCTCCATACCCTGCGGCTGTTGTCAAAAATTGCCATCCAAAGGTATACCACAAGGGTTAGTACCACTCATCGAGCTATTAACTTAAAACAACAGTTTCCTCTGGGTAAACCCGAGGGTTTCTAAACAACCAATAGTGTTACATACCCATACAAAAGTATGATTTACCTGTCATGTTGGTCTAGGCAATTTTCTAGTTTACCGTACTGCTCGACACAGCCTGTCTGGGCGATACGTTCATCGACATCCAGTGTATCCTGTGAAGCAGCGGCTATCATTTCGGGTTCCATAGGGCACGTTTATAATCGTCCCAGATCGTTTATACCCTTGCTACCTCTAATGTGTGTCGCATAATATGGAATCCCACCCAAGTGGAGCGTCCAGAGCCGACTATGGACATTATTGCTCCTTGTCAATATACGAAAAAATATATATCAAATAGATGTTATAATCGATATAAACTTTGTGGCTTCTATCGTAATACCTAGCTTTTTACACATGGAAACAGGGACCACATAGACAGGCGTCCCTGTGATGACAGGACGACTTCCAGCTCCCGGAGTGAGCCAAGAGCGTGATTGGTCCCAATCCAGGTCTTAGTAGCTTGTAAATCTGAGCATCTAATGGAAGGAAGGTCGCGGCAACAGGGCCATTGTGACACACGCTACTGCTGAGGGCTGCCCAAAGACGACAGGCAACCCTCAGACAACAGAGAGAGCATGAAACCACCTGATATAGTACATGCTATACTCTGGTTGATCTTCAATGGGCTTCTTGGAGCAGTCCTGGGTCTACATACGGCTCAACGTGCTGTTATTACTGGTGCATTATACGCCCTTAATGTCCTTCCAACTAGCAGAATAGGGGTCCCAAAGTGTACCAAAGAGCTGGAGAATGTCAGGGCACCGTTACCTTTCTCGTATTTTCCCGCCACCTCCGGTGGAGACTCCGGAGCAAATCTTTATAACCGCCAACGCTTCCTACACAAGAATCCCAAGCCCACTCTACGATCCGGTATTTTGGACTCCGGCTTGGCATTCTTGACCCTTCCAGGACAGGGATCTGATGCCTTGTCATTAGGTGGTGGTGTTACCAATGTGCGGGAGGTTAGGCGCCACACCAAACACAATGACATTGATGACATTACGGATGATCCTCTTGCAGATGACGGCACATTTGACGGTGCGGTGGATAGTGGATTCCATGAGACGGGCCTATCTCCCAAACAATATGAGGCACTCAAGACCATGCTAGACACTATCTATCCCGTGGAAGAAGGCGGAGATGAAGATGAGGGTCGGCCACTAAGCAGCGTGTATCTGAAGTACTGGAGCTTGAAGCCCAACGACAGGGACATAATGATGCGCAATGTGGAAGAAATCATGATGGCAGTGGAGAAAGGTGAGGATGAGGCCGAGGCCTGCAAGAAGCTTGGCCTCCCCGAACCGTTGCGACTCAAACCCGAACTTATGGCAGCCATGATAAAAGATAGGTTCAATCTCAAAGAGGGACCAAAACCATTCTGGCAATCATTTTCAGCATCTTTGGGTCTAGACAAGCTATTTGCATACATTTCTGGTGACCGTGACCGCCACCGTGGGAAAAACCAGTGGCCTTTCGGCATCGAGGTTAAGGACCCCAATATCGAACTCAAGCCCCTAAGTGTCAACGCTCTCAGGGCCTACCTTGGCAACGATTATTACAACCACCTTGAACAGTTGGCGAAGCGTGATCCGGAGAATGCCAGGAGGATTAGCACTGTGATACACCGCATATATGTCCCACCTATCCTCAGTATAGACATGCACCCAGAACGTAAGCCAAGCGACTACGAGCTTTATATGGATTCCGTAAACGTCGATAAGGCACAATGTGAAGTTTACAGGAAATTTATAAACACGTACCCAGACCTCGTATGGCCGGTGGACGACGACGGGTTCCTGGAAATATACAACCTATGGTATCCTGATGACATATCAGACCCTAAAAACACGTTACCGGAACTCATGAGGCAATGTTACGGTCCAGGCAGCGACTTGAAGCCACCAAACTTTTTTTACCGATTCCTTGCATTGCCTGCATTGAGTTGTGCTGCCGGTCTTGCATTGGGTGGACTAGTGTCACATGGCATCAATTCGGTTGCATCTTCCTTGGCTAACCTGGATCTGGGTGAAATTATGACATCGAATCTATGTGCTGCAGCCATTGCTTTTTCCACATGGTTCGGCTTCTCTCGGAACATGACTGTCAAAGGCGACCTCTTTGCGGTGGCACTCAAGAACCTCATTGAAAACGGCCTGAGTAACCCGCACAAACTAAACATGGCTGCATACAGCGGTCTTATACCAAAATATGATGTCGTTAAGGAGGTGGAACGATTTGTGATATATTCCACGATTGCTGCCTCCAATAGGGCCATAAGATTGGCTAGAACAGGCAAGGGTATTGAAACTTGGAACCTGCTCGCCAAGCAAGTTGGCAGAGTGGCGGAAGTATGCTTACCAATTTGCGGCGTTTCGGTCTACCGTATCATCTACTTTGTGGCATGTGACCTAGCTACATCTGAACTACTACCATGTGCTGAGGGCAACGAAGTCCTTGGCCGTGAGATATCTGGCGATCCAGAGTTCTCTGACGATGACTACTCGTCGATATACGAAAAGGTCCATAAGGAGTATGGCTTGCCACCTCCAGGAACCTACAGGGACCGATATGAGAAGAACGCCATGCTCTTTACTACATTCTGCCTCCAGGCATTTGGTAACATCAAGAACTTCAAGCGCACATCAGACTGGGAGATTGACAAATACAAGGAGTTTGTACGAGAAATAAAGCTCTTGGGTGTGTCAGACAACGCCTGGGACAATCTAAAGGAGCATCACATGACTGTATCAACACTGGACTTCGTGGAGAAGTTCTCTAAGGAGCTGGAGCAGACTGGCGGTAAATTCAAGCGTATTGAGCTCGTGAGGGAATATGGCTTCGATCCCGTGTATGAATTTCTTGGTGAGACAGAAGAGCAGAAAACCACTAGGATGCAAATAGAATTACAAGAAGCCAGGGATGCCGTCAAGGATATTACTGCACCTCTTGGTTACAAGCTTGAAATCTTGAAAGCGCTATCTATTATCATGTACCTTCGGGAAGAATGGCTGTTGCCCAAGTACACCCACTTTGTCCAACAGCAGTGTACAGAGTTTATTGCCACCGAGATTGAAAACAGGTCTTCAAATATCGATAGTCTGATACAAGGGTTCCAGATATCGCAAGGCTACACCCTTAAGATTAAAGAAGACGCCATCTCTCTGATCGCTAAAAGGTGGATCAGCAACAACGCGTTGGATCACGACAAGCTTTTGGAAATCGCACGCGCTGCGGGAATATCCGACCAAGTGACCCTAGATGCAATCAGTGTTGCTATGTTCCCTCGGCTGATGGAGGAAATATCCCAGTGGGACATCACGGCAGTAACTGCGGACCAAATTACTGAAATAAAGAATCGGTATAGGTGCAAGGACCTGGTATTTATCAATGCATTCTGTGAGTTCATTAAGAAATCGGTTGCTGAAACCAAGAGAGAGATGGTCAATGCCCGGAACAAGTTCAATTGGAACTTGGTAGAGAGGCACATGACTGCTTTGCTTCGCGGCAAAACAGCCGTTAGTAATGCAGTTGCCAGTACCATCGACTGCAAGTTATGGTACCGTGTAGAACGTGCGTTTATGCAGAACATACCGTATATGGTACACATCCTAAGCGATGAAGAAATTGTGGGTACAGGTAAATTCGAAAAAATAGAAAACCAGGACTGGGAGCTGCAGGACCCTCCTCCTCCAAAGTCCGACTTACAGCTGATGGATGAAGAATTCGAGAACTCGGTCAAGAACATAGAGCCACTTCGCATTACTGGAGAGGATACCTATACACCTGTCCCCAAGCAAATAGAACTTTCAAATCTAGTCGAGAAGGGGGAGATCGACCCGGAGTTTGAGTCTATACCCAATGTGTTCCACGTTGGAGAGAAGCCTAAGGTGTTGGAGTACGAAAATGACGTCAAACCTGAACCCGACCCATATGAGATGCAGCGCCCAATTGTCACCAGCAAGGATGCGTACGCATCTTGGATAGTCTACTGTTATCGCAAAAGGGGCGTCAACCAAACCGATGTCAAGACTCTGTTGACAATATTCCCATGTTTGGAGAAGTAAGTTTATACAGACCTTGTTATACATTGCTATAGATTAGTGGAGAAGAGCGATTTGCACTGGAGGCGACTGTATGCACGACAGCGTCTAAGACAAAAGGACAGGTATTTTACTTAACGTTGTGTTTATATTTTTTGCAGTTTGGGTAGCAAAGTAGATTGGTGCAAAGAGTTGGATTGTGACGAAGCCACTGCGAGAAAGGTCTGCTCAATTGCGTATGAAGAGGATTTACTAAAGCGCACTGGCGCTATCGTCTATGACATTGAGGACGACATTGGTGATGTGGAAGACCAATACTTTAATCCATTTGACCCATCAGTGTACAACAGGACCTTGTACCTCTTTTCACAGCGGTTACCATCTGAACTTGAGCTCGAGAACATCAAAAAGCTGCATACGTTCTTCAAACTGGCGCCAGAAGACATTTCTGAAATCCACACCAAGTGCTTCTCACACGTTCTAAACGTTCACTTTTGCAAAGTGATAAAGGACGCACCGCAGGACTGGCATCGTGCCCTGAAAGAGGAGCTGATACCTCTAGCTGAGCAGCTGCAGATACAAAAACAGCCTTTGGACATGCTCCTTCGGAAGGCTGAGTACGACTACCTCATGGTTGAGGCCAACAGGTTAATGATGGACCGCACTCCAGGCAAGGAATTTGTGGAAAAGTGCGACTTTATCATCGATGAGTTCAAGCGTCTCAATGTGTTATCTACAGAAAATGGTGTGCGCCAACAGAAGTTTTCCATCAGCTCACACAACAACAACTTGATGGCAGAAATCATCGGTGCATTTATCATATCACACTGTGATGTCTATGGCACTGTTGATCAGCAAAAACTGGATGACCAATGTGCCATCTATGGTCTTTTCAGGGAGGAAAGGAAAGAGGTGCTCAACAAGCTTGGTAGAAAGTTTTACCACATGTTTTTGAGAAAGTTCGACGAGGACAAGTTGGGCATGGATGCATTCAAGGAGCTGGAGCACCTGCACAAGACGTACGAATTCAGCCAGGCTGATATTGAGGCCATATTCAGGACTCACGTGGGCATCAGGGTCCGCGAGTGGTACGATCCAGAAGCTGGTTTAGAGTCCCTAAAGCGTCTAATACCGTTAATACACGACAAGGACATAAGCTACTACATTCCTTTCGAGAGGTCCCGTAGGATCCACTGGTTCATCAACATCATGAACGACTGTATCAACCTTGGTGAGGACAAGGGTGAAACCCGGATATTTACTTATCCTCCGGAGGACTTCTTTGCGTTGGACTTTGACGGCACCACTGAGGACCTCGATTCGTTGCAGGGCATCGTCAACACAACCAAGCGTGCGCTTGCTTTAACCTCTGAGGAGTTGCATGAGTCCCGCATTATAGTAGCCGAGGAGCTTGGCGCTTCTGCGCTTAAGAAGGCCCTAAAGCTGCTTCAGTTGAAGGGTGGTGTCTACAGCGCCGACGCCGAAACCTCCAAGTTCGTCCGAGCGCTTTCCGTGGCGCCTCCTGGCACTATACCCACTGTGAAGAAAGAGCTTCCTTTCATTAAAAACTATGAACAAATACGTCGTGTCATCATGATGTTACCCTGCAGCGACACTGCCTTGGCTCGATGCATCAAGTTGCTAGACGAGGTCGAAAAATCGTAAAATGCCACCACGTGAAATGGTGCTTATACCTACGGTGCTCTATCCTTTTGGCCAACTGTGACATGGACTCCTCCATGTGCACATGTGAACCTCATTGACTCCATTTTTCGTCTTTCTGCCGCGTCACCGCGCTTGTCTCAAGTGCCACCTTTGTACAGGTTCCTCTTGTCAACCGCCTGTGTTCACTAGGGTTAAAACGCCATTAATCTTGCTAGTATAAAAATCTTAGATTTGTACACTGTGTACCTTTCCATTTGAGTTAGAGTACTAGTTTTATACAGTTCACTGTGGATTTTATTTTCGTCTTTTGCAACAATGTGTATTCGTATACGGATATACATGCTGATTATTTCCATGTTGGCTCTATGTATCCTGTCATATTTTGTCGTTGATTACCTAATGAAGCATTTCAACTTTACAAACCTTTTGCGGTCTCAGTCCCAGTAGCCTATACGTTTGGATCTAGATATTTTACGTCTGTTATTGACCATCGCGTTTAACTGGGTGGATTCGCGGCATGGATATTAACCCTGTAACATACTTGCAGAAAATGGTTGGTGTCACTAGGAAAATTGTATCAGCAAGACAATGTCATGTGAACTATTTCATGTTTTACTGGTAATATGTCATGTGAACTATTTCGTATTTTACCAATAGTGGATCATGGAAACGGTTACGTTACCAGTCGAGATTGATACTAGATACAATTCTGTGAGCTACTTGGTCACCACTCTAGATTGATACTAGACACCATTCTCTGAGCTACTTGGGCACAGCCCATTATGGATACTTGAACACAAGATACAACCTAAAATTAGGCCAACGGTTATTAACCGCGTGTTTACCTCCTGGATGTTTTACCCAAGGTACGTTTCCCACTAAGCATATGCTTAGGACGTTTGATCGCGATAGTACGGTCATGTTCACTGAAAGTACCCTTTGGCACCTTTACTCTTGCCTTGGGGCGTTGGAACGGTATAGATACACCTTGATCCTTACGCTGTCGCATCTTGGCCACTTCAAGCTTGCCACTTATAGTATCGATTGGCATGGGCGCAAGGTGTGAAGCACGTTGGTGGAGCTTAATCCTGTCCTTTCCACGGCTGCGCATCTTCTTGACCTTGATGGTCTCATTCAACACGGGACCGCCCTTCTTACGCTTCATGGCACGTTCCAGCTTCCGCTGTCGTATAGCAGCATGCAGCTGTGCTTCTCGGGTGACCAAATCTTCCCACTCGTCATCTATATCGTCTTCTGCCAGCTTCCGCAGCAACACCTGTTCCTCCTTCTCGAGCAAACGCAGGGTTTCGTCATTGCCAGGATATGCATAGTCAACCACGTTACGGCCGCGGTAGATCTCGGGCACTTCATCATAGCGCCAGTCTTCGTCCGCCAGAATATGGTGCTTGCGTTGGTCCACTGAGTAGACTCCAGGACCGCCACCAGCTTCTTCCAGCGACTTCTCCGTTTCGTATTCAAACCCCTCATTATCAGGTCGTTCTATGGGTGGTCTTGCCGGGTTGGGCGTCACGTTTGTGACGTATGCCAGCTTCATAATAGCACTTTGAGGAGCCTGTACTAGCTTCTTCTCCAAGCGCGATTCCAACAACAAGCGGCATGCGGCAATCTTGGCGTCGTCCACGTTCTCTCCCGTCAATGCGGAGACTTTGACCCAACGGAGTCCGTCTAGCGAGGCCATTTGTGCCATATCGAAAGGCCCCAAGTCGATTTTGTTCAGCACAATCAAAGTGGGTTTATCCTTGAACAATGGCCTTATCGAGTCGAAAAGCGCCACCTGCTGTGCTATTGAGTACCCGCAGGACTCGCTGACATCGATAAAGAACAAAACTGCACAGTGTATATGTGCCAAGGCTGTGATGGCGGTCATTTCGATTGTGTTACGCTCCTCCAGTGGGTGGTCCAGCAGTCCGGGCGTATCGATGACCTGCCACCTCAGGTAGTCGTGGTCAAAGTGTCCCACATACAGGCTCTTGGTGGTGAAGCTGTACGGCTGCACGTCCACATTGGCCTTACTGACCTGGTTCATGAAGCTTGATTTACCCACATTGGGGTACCCAGTTAGCAGCAGTGTCCTGGTATAGGGGTTAATAGAGGGCAAACGTGACATATGCTGGCGCACATCCTCTAGGTATTTGAGACTACCATTGAGTTTTTTAATAACCTTGGCCATACGACCCAAGCCAGCTACTTTCAGCGATTTGCAGCGATATGCGGAGATTGCGAACTTTATCAGTCCCACGTGCTCCTTTGCGATTTTGTCCAAGTGTCGTCTGGCGGCATTGCAGTGCCCCAAGGCCAATTTGTAGTGGTCTCGATCGTATAGTACATTGAACAAATCACTGTAGAACGGGTGTATATCCTATAGCGTGTCATTAACGGCCAAATTGTGCTTACATCTAATTGAGGCAATTGGCTCAGTATGCGCTGTAGCCTATCTCGGAATGCTTGCTGTACATACTTCACCTTCCGCATATAGAACTTCCTAATTCTCGATATTTTAAACTGCTTGTGTACTTCAGTGGGCGTACGGCGCTGGGTCTCCGATAACACGATATCCAGCAGCGCCGTTGCTGTCGGTATCGTGGTGATACCCTGCGAATTGATTGCTAACCAACACACAGCCCTTTTCTTACCTTAAAATTATATGTTTGCGTCCCGCTCGCCATTGTCCCGGCCGATATAATGTGCCAATGTCACTAGGATGGAATCCCGGTGGGGAAGGCTGTGGCTAGGGCAGCAGGCCGCTGGAACCGATTTACCACAAAATGTATATTTTAATTCTAACCTTTATATACGTTCTACTCTATGCGATATATGTATCCAACAGAGTGGCTACCGGGTATACCCAAACCTCTTCGTTCCTGTTGAAACCATGGCACCTTTTGGTTCAACACATTATATTGCCAGTTTAATTTGTACTTTTTTGCTATTTGGGAACGTATATGTGCTACTTTCCTGATCTACTAGGCACGGCAGTCACGTATGCCACTTTGACCTTTATCTACTGAACCACTATTTACAACAGAAGCTATATTTGATAAATACGGCTAGAACTTAGACTATATCCTCTGGGTTACCGTGTGTAGGTGGTTTGGCAACCTACAATTTTTGCGGATAACTCCAGGCAAAAAAAGTGGTACTACTTACTCTTTCAACTGTACACATGTAATAAAAATTTGTCTGACTTGTTACAAAATGGTTGAAACAACAAAACAAAAGGCCCATGCAATATTTTGTCATCTAGACACCTACCACTGCCCCGTAGGCCCTCGCAGAGCATGGGACACTCTCTGCCTAAAACGAAAAAACGGCCGCGCTATCCATTGCGGGAACCATTCCAAAGATGTTAAATGCAGCTAACTCGCCACATACATAGCATGTGTGACCTGGTAGCTCTATTATATCTATGATGTTACAGCAGGCTGGGGGAAGGCGAGCCTGTACTGCAGCGCTGTGCCACTCTACATTTGTACACATGCGCCATATTAACATCACATAATCTATAACTTTACTTTGAGTCTATATAAAGACAAAAGTAACCTGTTTTCTTTTGCGTGGATTGTATCCGCGCTTCAGGATACTGCTAGTGGGACAGCTATTAAAAGACGGCTACATCAATACGACCCAAGGTTTTTATCGCTTTAGTCACTGTTGGTTACGGCCGCTACACTTGCTGGATTGCCGCACGACACAGTGGCTACTGGTGATTGCCCTTGCAAGGTAGACATCTGGGTATTACCCATTGTACATTTGTCCTACGGCGGGAGCGCTAAAGTTTGTGTTTTAATTGGGGTCAAAATGATTCTGGAATTTTGTGGACAGCCTATAACAACGTTATGGGACTCCGCCCTGACCGACCGCATGACAGAGCTCGGTCTCACCTTTGAAGACATCACTGAACTCCATGTTACGCACTGTTCTCTCCAATCTTTGGATGGTATAGAGCGTTTTGTGAATTTGGAGACTTTGGACGCCAGTGATAACCACATCGACGCCTTTTCTTCGTTATGGTCTATGAAAAACCTGCGCGCGGTCAAGCTCCGAAACAACAAGTTTATGTCACTTTGTATATGTCAGATTCGCGGTGCTTCCGTGTTGGTTACTCTGGATGAGGCAGACGCACCGGTTGGACCGGTCTATAGTGCTAACTACAAGCTACTTGATCTCGAGGCTAACCAAATAAGCTGTGTTCTGGCAGAGCCGGGCGTAGCTGTCGAGGTTGAATGCTTGCTTTTGGCTAAAAACTGCATAACTGACATATCGGGTATGTTTTCATTCACTGGTCTCAACACTCTTGACCTCACTGGCAATGCCACCATCGACGCTAAATCATTGGTCTCTACTCCTTTCAGCAGTGGTGTTCGCATCTTTATGCAAGATTGTGCTATCATCAACGACTCTTCGCTAATAGATCTACTCCAACGTGACCAAGACGCCGAAATCATCGTCCCCGGTAGCGTTCTGCTGAACCACCCTCGCATGGTCAAGGTGGAGCCTCTGAAATTCGACCTCCTTCCCCAGAAGGAGTTTATCGATTTCCAATCCGAGTTTGCCGACTTCAGATACGTGGGTGACATGTTACCATGTGAGTTGAAGACCCCCCGAGTCTGTGACTCCGTGTCAAAGGACACCCAGCACTTTGTGGTACGCACTCAATGCCCCGCCAAACAAATGGCAACTCTGTCCACTGTGACTGATATTGCCGATGCCTATGGCGGGTGCACCGTGCCTCACGACGGAGCTACATTGCCTTTGGGTTGTGGCACAGATTCAGAGGCTACTCTGTCCATCAACGCCATAGACTCACCCACTGGTCACGTTGACTTCACACCTTCACTGAAGTACTTTAGCAACAACGACGCATTCTGCAACGAACGCATCCACCATCAGAAGACGGCCGAAAATGGCATGGCAAAGTCGTGGTCCGAAAAAATCACGCACGACATCTACACCCCGTTCGCACCGATGCCCGACACAACATTGAGGCCTGCGGACTCCACAGCTTAACACTCGTAAAAGTTCCAAACATTGTTTTAATACCTACACACACATAAAAAACAACATGTGTAGCTCGATTACGGACGTAGCCGCTTCCAGGCGCCGTGCGTTGGCTAAGGTAGGTCCCTTACACATTAGACACATCCCGTGCCTTAGGACAAAACCAGGGCCAAGGAGTACCTCTTTGGTGTTATAAGTCAGGACGATGTAGAATGGGCAAAGAATGCGCTGGACACTGGCGCACAGGTCAAACGCCAGGCATTCAACGAGCAGGACCAAGACAGGGCATCTACTGTGGACTCGGAGACTGTCCAACTTTTGGATGACTCAGCAGATGTGTGTGTGCGTGGAGAACACACAAGTATGAAAGATTTAATCGAGAATGTGCAGCAGTTAAGTCTCAAACTAGGCGCCGAGGGGCGCCAGCGCGAGTCGCTGGAACTACAAATCACACAGCTGAGGGAGCAGAATTCACAGCTTGTGGCCAAGTTAAACAATGTAGAGTCGTACAAAAGGGACTCTGATGCCTACACATCGGCTTTATCTGCTATTAAGCAGATTGATGTCCAGTCGTACGGCCAGAACTGCGAGCAGATTATGGACGCCATTTACACAGCCATCTGCGACGCCTTCGGCCCTGACAACAACCTTGCGTTGCTATTTGAGGAGATGGCTGACATATATCTCAAAACTGAGTCCAAGCACGAGCTGGAGGTCCAGGCCATGCAGAAGCAAATCGACTTCCTCACACAGTTTGAGAACGTGATCAAGGGTGAGGTCCAGCCCAATGTGAAAACGCTGGATGCTCTTGTGGAGCAGCTGAAGAATACCAAAGAAGAGGCGGCCGCGGAGATCGCCGAATTGCAGAACCAACGGGAAGCCTTGTTGCAGGAAAACCAGCTACTAAAAATGCAAAACAAAGCGATGGCAAAGGAATTCGAGGCCGAACGTGAAGAGCTCAATGTGAAGGCAAGCGTCCACCAGGACAGGTACCAGCAGATGATGCGTGACCAGGCCCAGCTACTATCGCAACTGCCTCTCCTCAAGATGTCCCCAACGAACCAACCGATTGAGGACGGCGTTTTGAGGCAGACGGGTAAAAGTACATTGGAGTCGCTAGTAAGTGCGCTCTACCGCAAGGACGCGGAGACACAGAAGCTACTTAAAAGGAAAGATGAGACCATCCAGCAACAACAGGCTAAAATCAACAAGCTAGAGGCACGTGTCAAGGAATGGGAGGCCGACGCCATCTTATGGCTTGACTACGTCAACCAAAGCAATGCACGCAACAAGATTGGCAACTAAAGAGATTTAGCCACATGTTCCTTTTCCAAAACACCCAACTTTTTGGAAAACTTGGTTACACTCTTGTGAAGCAGCGCCATCGTCTGGTTCAAAGGCATGTTTAGCTCCTGCGATACTGCCATCGGCGATTTGCCCTGGCAGCCTATTCCCAACATGATAGCACACTGCAGGTATGACAGTGAGAGATCTATTTTCTTCTCGAAAACAAACCGGCACATAGCAGGCAGCAAATCTGTGATGAGGGTAAACTCTGCAATTTGGGCGGAATAGCGCTCGAGTCTACCCAAGTCGAACGAAGTAAACTGTATAATTTCTAATATCTATTCAACTGTTACTTACCACTTCCAACAGACTCTTGTGATCCTGTGTCACCAGGTGTTCGCTGGCCGATGTTAGCATCATGAGTAGCAGCGTGGCCGGCAACGACCGCCAGCACGCACCACCTAGCCCGAGGAGTCGCCTTGAAAAGTCCTCACAGAACTCATTTAGCCACGATTTCTGTGTACTCCCAGCATCTGTATTTTCACCCTGGTTCGTCGAGCGCAGCAGTATGATGGAATACTCACCTGTGGCTTCATTGGGCACCTGCCTACAGTAAACAGGCTTAAACAAGAGTTTGACCCAGAATTTCAGCAATTGTATGTTTAAGCCAAAACATGTACCAACATAGTCAACCTTTTCAGCATGTTTCTTGGCACCTGCAGACGGATCTATTGGCACCAGCAATGACGATTGGTCAACAGCTTGGTTCACCACTGCATCCACGTTGTTGATAAACTGTGAGAGGCACTCGCTGCCGTATCCCATATTCTGCAGTGCTTGTGGAACCGCTACTCTGACAATACGCACGCCCAACAGTTGGCAAAAGTCATCGCTACAGAAATTCTGGGTAAGGGTCCACGGGATTAGGTCGCCACTCCTTTTGGTCGTACCTTGTGATACAGCCTCTTTGGCAATTAACTTGTCTATACGCCCCTCGATAGCCACGTGTAAAACACAAAATACACTATTTTTGAGATCCGAATCTGTTTCTTCCGCTTCCAAATTCGGTGCCATCAGCACTAGCAGCTTGTGAGCTGGCGCATCACTCAATAGAAGCAGATCGTCAGGTGAGTTCCGGTAGTGTGATGATGACAAGACTGTCACTACTGAGCTCAAAAACGACTCCGCCTTGGGGTGGTACGAAAACAGTACATCTCGATTAACCACGTACAACTGACATTTACTTGGGGGCGGCAGAGCGTGTCTATCCTTGGCATCATCGACAGGGGCGGATAGACACAGCAGATTATTCAGCCAAGCTTCTATAGAATCATTCTTGCTGTAACGTATAGGTTCCTTCAGAGTGATTTCAGTGAGTGCATCAGGATTTGTATTGCGGAATCGTTCAATCAGCTTAAGGCTCAGCGATCTGCCAGTACCCTCATATCCACCAACTGTGGACGACAGTATAACAATACCCTTTTTACACAGCGACTCGACTATTGGCAAGGGTATAGAAGCCGCTTCTTCGATAATCAAAATATCATACAGGTAGTTGTTAGCTCCCGATTTGGGATCTATACTGCTGGACTCCACGAACTTGACGCACGTGCTGCCTTTAACTTGCAGCATAATGGCTTCGATATATCCATCTTTGCGTGAGACCACTACATTGGCATTCTCTGGCGTTCCCAGCAACTTCAAACCGCTTTCTAAAAAGCTGAACAACGTCTGCACATTCTCCATCGCCGGGGCCACTATCAGGACATTGCGGAATCCCATATTCAACGCCGCTGACAAGAACAGTCCTATGGTTGCACTTTTGCCTCTACCACGTGCACTTATAATCGTGGTTATATTCAGCCGTTGCACAATCTCGGCACCCTTGGAGACTGCGTTGAAAAGTGTAATGATTGCCTTAAGCTGCCCGTGCTTGATACACAAGGTTGATATTTTGGTAAGCAGTTGCATCTCCAGTGCGTCCTCTTCGCTAGAACTGAGTGAGAGTTGCAGTTTGTTCAGTTTCTTGTCGCTTTTAGACTTTGACAGCTCAGAGAGTTTCATCTTTGCGATAGGGAGCACATTGAGTTCATCGTCCACCACGATGGTATTGCACGCCGTGGATAGTGAATATATAAACCGCTTGACAAACCTGGGTTCAACCGTGCTGTGTCCATGACTCACTAGTTTGGCGTGGATGTCCATCGACATTTCATACAGCTGATTTAGCGATGACATTGTCTGCAGCAGTATGATGATGATACCTCCTCCCTGCACCGTCTCTACGGTACGACAGAGGACATTGGGCGTCAACGCTTCAAAGTCCTGTAACACATATATTAGCCAAGACTTCCACTGACCTGCAGTATTAGGAACCCAAACGTCTGACCGAGCACCTTCTGCGATTCCTTGTAGTAGCAGTATCTGATGTCAGTCGTACGCACAAAGAGTTCATACGGGTCTTCCGTGGCCTCATCATACAATCCACGATATGCAAGCTTCTTCTGTATCTTGTGGCGTTTTCTCGCATTGGATGACATTTCCAAGTTTTTCTTATAGCACCAAAGCACTTTGGCCTTTGTTCCGGAGACACGTTGGTGGAGGTAGTGCAGATTCGGCACTTGTAGCCTACCTTTATCACCAACAATAACGAACAAACTACGTTCTCCGGTGCTTACCGCGTGCTCCACGAGCGACCGGATATCGGAAGTCACTTTCTTTTTCATTTTTATGACCAAACCGTTCAACCTCTAAGATCAGATAGCGCTTGGAACCAACCCGGGTTAACCACTGGAAACATTGACCTTAGCAGATACTACAGCCTTGAAAGTTCCCATGGAATCTCCTCAAGTGGTACAGAGCCGGGTGCATTCAACCCGGTGCCAGTATCCTACACAGTGAAACCGACACAAGGGTCCATTCGCACGGACAGCAGACACACAGGCTATTGCACGAATGCGCTGCAACACCCGGAACTAGTGAAATTATCGATGGAATATTGCGTTTCAGCTTTATGGGTACCCTTTGTGCCCATGTGGAAGGCGCGCCATCAGTGGGTTGGGATTCCAACAAGTGGATACATGTACACAATTATGTCAGTTGGTCTATTATAATATCTTTGTACCGCACAGTGCATCAAGAAAGTCTTCCTCATTGCCATCGGCTTTGCGGTGAGCTTCGCAGCACCTGTCCACTCTACGCAACAGGCTATTTATAAAGGTGCAGAATTCCATCTCTTCTTTTTTGAATACGCTTGCTCGGCTTTTCTTCTCCATCTGTACGCAGGAGGCCTTTTGTTTCGCCAACGACTTGTCTATATATGCTTGTTAGACACCGCCAATGGCTATTACCTGTGATTGAAACGGTTTCCGTGCCGCAAGTAGCTCCATTGATGATGGCTGTGCTGTATGCCTGTACTTTCAGTGTTACCAATGTGCTTATCCAACCACTAGTGCATTCTTTGCGTTGGCCAGTATTCGCGTATTGTCACATTGCATCAGTTCATTGCGTGCCATTTTCATTCTCTGGAAGCCGTTATTATTCTTAACACATACCTACTGTCTTTATCTCCCTGGCGGTATGGCGTTGTATCTTGTCAAGCTGCCTCCTCAGTTTGGAGTGTTGGCTCCTGTATGGCAATAGCACCTCTACGCCATAACCTACGAGCTTATGGACATGAAGCGGTTCTTGTACGACACCATTTTGGTCAACTGCACTTGTATGTGTAGTGGCAGCGTGCTGCCATTTGGGTAACCGGTATCATTTTCCACACTGCAATAACGAACTTTCTACTTCTGCAGCAGCAGCCGATGAAAATACCAATAGACCCTTCTGTCGTAACTTTTCACAGTTGCACCAAACATGTATCATTGTTCGCTAGCCCTGCATAGCATATTGACCACATTTACCGGTATCATTGTCTGGAGTGACACCCCGCGCCCGAATATCATATAAACTGAGAGTGTAACCCATGGATATAAAATCTGGATTCTAGTGGTATAACATTAACGACTTTAGGTTAAGATTTATGTGACGCGGTATCCACGCCCATGGTGGTCCTATAAAACCATTACGCCGAGCAACCAAGGTGGTCATTGGTATCCAGGGTGCCCCTTACGGCAGGCCGCCGTATCACTACCCACCTAATCGCATGTGGTCGTCGTGTTTTAAAAGTCCCTTATGCTTTCTTTCAGGTAAATACAGCTTGGTCCCTTTTGCGCGTGGTTTGCAGCATATTGGTTGAACCATTGATTATACTCGACCATGCGGCTGCAAAGCAATGACATGGGTCTCCTTGTGGATTCTCAACGTTAGCCAACAAAACTGTTGTAGTAATGGCATCATACATGTGTAAGAGTCGAGGCATTTCCGGACGTAGTCTTCCAGCGAAAAGAAATCTAAGGCGTATGACTTGAGACAAGGACAGATTCCCAGCCATGTGCGGCGTGAATACAGGCGGGGCCCATCCCTAGCGAACGGCCCCAATCAAAAAACTACACTCCACCACTGCGCAGCACCGCATCGCTGATGCGACACTACATGGGCATCCACCCAATGACTCAACCACCATACACAATTTACAAATATTATTTGATCTCAGTGTAATGGGCTGGAGGATAGTATATCACACCAGACATTCATGCCTTGTACTGAAATCTTCCTTAGAAATATCTCGGATAAACACAACGGCTCCCAATCACACAACTCACCCACACCAGTGAGGCCCAGGCTGCCATCCCACAGCGACTGCTGCGAGCCTATTTTCAGCCTCAGAGCTTCGCGCACCTCGTCCATTGTGCCCATGCGCATCAGAAACGGGTTCCTAGTTTCGAGTTATGCCACAGCCGCTGTTACTTACCTGAAGGTGTGGGAACCTGCTTGCAACACCGCGATGCTAGGCGTGCATTTGAATGCCTTGCGATAGTTTTCCGAGCCAAACCAGCTCACCGCATCGCTGAACAATTCATGAGCTTGGGTATCACCAATGGGTCACATCTATATATACATCCCACGATACACCAACGCAGTTCCACTGGTGGTACACCTGTGCTGGGCTCCTTTGTCACTGCGCCGAAACCCAGCTGCGTGACCTCCACAGTGGCCACTGGTTTCCACGCAGACCGAAAAAGGTGATCGGGGCACAACAACTTACCGGTATGCCCGCTTCAAAAAAATACGTCTCATATTGGCGGCCGTAATGAGTGTTACTTTAGGGCTGTCAAGCATTGGTTGAATCCCCCATCCCGATGCACCCGCTCAGCTCAACACCAGTATTTTTTGCCAAAGACAGGTAACAACACCTTTACAAACATGTTATCATACTTGGTTTCTATATCACTTTAGGGTTTGACCATATTGAACCGGCTTTTACCGTCAATCTGTGCCCGTAAAACGTGTACCTACTCTGGTAGCTACTGTATTACGGTATACTCCTCCAGAGTTTTAGCAGCTATGATGGTATGGAGTTTGTGGCATGAAACACTCGCTGCATAACATTTACCAAAACGTTTATTATTTTCTTTTCCTCTTCCCAGGAGACCAAAGTACTTGTGTACCACAAATTTCCAGCTATACGGGACCCAGCGCACCTAGACACACTATAGCCCACCAAATACGTATTTTACTGGCCAAATAACTGTTATCTTGTATAGTCTATCGTCTCTGGGTGTTTGGAGCCACCAGGGGTGGACCCCTTGTCGCCACATTGGCACCGACATCCCGCTGTGTTGTCACTACCATTTCTTGTTTCCCACGGCGCAACATGGCGATTCTATTTTCTAGAATTTTGCGCCATGCCACTGCGGCAACAGGTCAGGGGAAGCTCGTATTATCCCTCTTGACCCCTCATACTGCGCTCATCAGCAAAAAGACCGTGAAGCAGGCCACTTTACCAGGTAAGTGCTTGTAACAGCCCGGTAACACGGGTTTACATTTGATTGTGGTATCGGTGTTTATCACGTAAAAGTGTATGTCACTCCTCACTGTCAAGTGACGGCACTGTTCGTTGGCTGCTTATTACATTGACTAGTAACTATGGTTCTTATTTAGTGCTTATTACAGACTAGTAACTACGGTTCTTATTTACTGCATTCTTCGTTGACTAGTACATAATTCTTCCTCACTGAGTTCCACAGGTTCCGAGGGATACTTCACCATCACCAAGGGCCATTCTGCAATGCTCAGTGTTTTGAAGCCCGGGGTAGTTTCTGTGGTCTGCGACGAGACGGGTGAAACGTCCAAATACTTTTTATCGTCGGGATTCTTCAAAATATCCCACGTTGATGGCGACAGTATCGCCGAGGTCTCTGGAGTGGAGGCCGTACCTTTGGACCACCTGGACAAGGAACGCACGGCTCAGGTTCTCCAGGACCTACTTGCTGAGGGCCATGCATCTAGTGACCCTTGGACCAAGGCAAAGACGCTACTCGGGTGAGTTCATGTCATGTAGAAAACAATATTACATTCATGTGTGCTATTATACATTGTGTACTGACGTGGCACTTTCTCCATATCAGATTGTATTTCTATCACTAGTGTCTGGCAACTGCCACAGTTGCCTATATTACAAGTCGAGTATACACCCACTATATTGGCGTGCACATTTTTTGTAGCCAGGACCTTTGTAACTCGATACTCAAGTCCCTCTAATCGCACTATAAATTGCGGCGGTGAAGCGACTCCGCTTGCTGAATGTTACCCTGCAAACGTTTTAGGACAATAACAAACCCGCTAAGACTACGATTCATTGAATACATTATGCAAGTACTAACACTACCATATACCAGACGGCGCCCACCGTCATGTATACATCGCCTACCTTCAGGCACAGCTTAGAGTCCGCCAATATCCTGAAACCCGGCGTCATATTTGGGTTGCTGCCCTTGATTTTGGCTATGAGTGCCTCCTTGTCAACTGGGTGTTCTTCTGCGGAGTCCACTGGCTTTTCTTGATTGTCCGCCGATTGGCTAGGAGGGTCCACTGGAGATGACACGGTGCAAACATCGGGCTCGCCAGGCGGTATCTTCACGACGCCTTCTTTGATGGGCGTGGCTGCGAATCAGTGAATGCATGGCTATATAAACAAAGGGCCATGGCTACCCAAAGCGGTATGCAATGCAACCGGTAATAATAAAGCGCTTATGCCACCCAAATAACACAGTTGGCTATATTATGACTATACAAAGACTCTGGGAAGGATTTGGGAGTCCAGCGCCTGAGGAAAACACCAGAACCCCGAGCTACTGCGGTTTCCAGCGACATTCCACTGGATACCTCCACACATTATGTATAGATGCTGTTGATATGCCATTTGTCCCTACCTATGTTGTACTTCTTCTCCAACTCGGCAATTACCTCTGGCGGCATAGCCGGCGCTTTGAAGCCATATTGAGCCATTTTAATCTAATATTTAGTTACATTAATACGATGCTACGTTAAATCACAGTGAGTTGTGTGACAAAACGGAGGAGTGCCGCCTTGCGCCGCAGTAACATGCGAGGTGCGCTGGGCTACACACCTTAGTCTTCCCAGAAAACATCGTCACCATCAGTGGCGATCAGTTGGTTTACCTCCATGTGTGGCATCTTTGTTTCGTATGTTTGGTCCTTCTCTTGCGTTTCGTCTTCCCGTGGCTTTTCTCCCTTGATCACCTTGACTCTGGAGCAGTATGTGTTGGACTATTAAGGGACACAATATACACTACAGACCACGCAAAATGCTATAGAATGTCCGTCTAACTCAATGCAAAAATGTGTTATAGCCTCCGTGCCACAACGGGTGGATCACCCCTGGTACCACTCTGGGCAACTACTGTCTAGAGCCGCTTTTTTATCTGGCTCATATTGGCACCAGTTAGACGTCACATTGTGGCAAACCATTGGCACAACCCGTGCATTTTCGCCCTAACATCGTATGCAACAAATAACTTACGATCCCATCGAGACGATGAAGTACAGACCGCTGATAATGATCATGGCTCCCACAGCGCCCCCCGCATATACCATAGTAGCTGCAAGTCAATGTCACAATGCATAAATGTTCAATTGTGCCACAATGAATTTTGACCATATTTCTATAGATGGCATGCACTGCCGCTTGGGAAATCCCAAAATACACGGGCAACACAAATATCGAACGTATACACTACAGGGGTAACATGTCCACTGCATATGCTACCTGGTCACACAATAAACAACTGTGCAACTAAACTGATACGCTTACTTACCACCCTTTGATTTGCCTACTACACAACATCCATCCGTCTGTTTTTGTAGGCTCGAGGAAATACACTCTTCTATTGTCAAAGAGAGGAAGCTTGTGCTTTGGCACTTGCTTGCGGCCTTACAGCACAACGATTTGCATAGCATTTCATTGCACTTGGGCCGACCTGTTTTAGCAGTGTCAGCACTGGCAATTGCATCAGCGTGGACAGCGCTGCAGACTCGTAGGCCGCTGCCGTATATACGTGCACAGTCCCGCAATGTTGCTGCAGAGAGGGTGGACATGCTCCTGGCAGGCGTTCTCCCTTCTTCGGATCCGCTTCTGCCTGCGCTATTCGCGCTATCGCACAGTGCCTGGACCACCGCAAGCACGAAAAGTAATAACAACTGCATTTTGACTTGAGTATGGTTTTTAATCTATCGAAGATTGTATAACATTGTCGGTGTTTTATCCAGACCTAAGTTATTAGGTGTAACCATTCAGCCCCTTTGTCAACTGTCCTTTCAGGTCTGTGGTTGGAATCAACCACGTCAGTAGCAACTTCTATATACCCTTCTGTACTCGGCGTTAGTATGGCTCCCTAAAATTAGACTTGTAACTACCACAAGAGCTTTATATATATGGATGTCGACATGCGCCCGTTTTTATCATAGAATTCTGTACCGTGTGTAGATACAAGTTCTGTAACAACGACGTTACACATTTAGTTCCACGTTGATTCTGGAAGATTTACAACATCGTTCTTACTGGGTCCTCCAATGCGATAACGGTCCCGGCTACACACTCCAAACCAAACCTTAATATATTAAATTTACTATTTGTCTTGTTTACCAGTTGATTCTCCAAATTCCGGCCGCTTTTATGGCGCTATGCGGTGGAGCGCTGTAGATGCACCCGTGTACACACCTGCATTGGACCAATTCTTTGATAGTTCCAGTATATTGTTAACACTCCCCTGGCCAAGATATCCACTGACCGACTACGAAATTTAGTAGAAGACGTGCTTACGATCTTTTGTAACTTAGAAGGCACACATAAGCCACGATATTGCTGCAAATGTATACACATCACACTGCGACACATCTCTATTGTTATACAGACCAAATGGCATTATTAAAACGTCGTATATCGACATCAGAGTATTATGGCAACATCCCTGTCACGTCGACATAGTGTGGCTTAGCTGCGTCCCGGCATACGATACGACATCCGTTGTATTCCACCGCATTATTTCAACATATATAAGCGTGCAATAACACTAGGATCCTAGAATAGATATTTTGCGATCGCATCTTTCACACTTCGAGATGCTTCTCAAGAGTCCACTAGCTTTGATATGGCTAACGTATCGCGTACACATCGTTTGTTGCAAGGGATTCTACACGCCATCTCTCGGGGGGATAGAGGCATTTCTATAGCACTGTTGCTCCTATGTAAGTCACTCGTTAACTAGGCTGTGACGGTCGCCTGATTCACTGGATCACACAGACGCACAGGTTTCATCCCGGTGGCATGGTGTCTTTGCTGCATATACTCTTCAAACAGGCGCCGTACTCGGCACACTACAGCAGATAGCGGTACAAACAACGGCAGGTATGCTCCATGCTGTTCATTATCCTATTCTTCTCAGGAAGGATTCCAAGCCATCGGTGTCCATAGTTGCCAATGATGTAGGTTTATTCACACGCGGCCTTATTTTATACAGCTGCTTTTAAACAAGGGTTCATACGATCTGATTGAGGATAATGTGCTTTCTCTAGCTGACCTGGCCTCTAAACTGAATCTCTACATTTTTATACAGGTTAGTGCTACCACTTAATGACACCACTGCCGTAGGTTTCTGGGGAAGATGATATCCCAATCATCATGTCAAAGCTGGAGAACTCCGGTTTTTTTGGAGACAGAGTTAAGAAACATGTAAGTGTTATCTAGTATTTGTCACTATGTTTACAGCGCATTTTATTCTCGGCTACCAGTGAAGGTCGTGCTTCTATGGTCAGGCAGCTGCAGCCACAGCTGCACATGGAGACCGATCCCAGCGTGGTCGAGGCCATTGCTGGCAAGGTGCCCAACATCCTGAAGTTTGCGGTGAACCAGGGGTCGGTACACCCAGGTGACGACATCGTCACCATTGAATCGGCTGCAAGCATTATTGGCATTGTACAACCACTCTTTGCCTGATTTGCCTTTTTAAATCTGCATTAGACCGGTTGGCAATTAGTACCTATGTTGTCATACAGTTCCTTACTGGATATATCGTGGTTACATCCACTACCAACACGGTATCAATACATTGGGTGACGGGGTCACCATATACGATACCAACGAACGTTTTCACTGGACACATTAGTATACAATTGTGATTAGTTACATGACTTGTACAATGTTCAATAGCAGTTAGTGGGTCCACACGATAATTAACCATGGGTCATACAATCTAGATTACACCACGTTTGCTCGTTCCTTATCTTCTTCGTCACGCTTCTTCAAAACAGCATTTGACGGAATCTCTCCAATGTGCAGTTGCACTGCCTCTGAAATAATCGGCAGCGACGCAAACCGCCCGAAAAGGGCGTTGCCAACACAGTAGAACACGGCTCCAAATGATGCAAACACTGCGGACATCAGGGAAACCACTGGCAAGAAATCTTGTGACGATGGGTCCAAGGGCAGTAGCTTAAAGTAGAACATGGCCAGGGTATTCTGGAAGGACGAAAGAATCATTGACTGGGACGCAATGTACCCTTGCATATACCGCACTTACCTGTAAAAAGTTATACCTCACAAAGTATGAGAAGTCAAATTGGTTCTTCTTGACCAACCCGGAGTACATAAAGGTAGACATGGTATAGGACAAAAAGGGCACTGAGCTATAGAACTGCGATAATTGTCGTATTTGGTCTAGTGCATCTCGTGCAATTTCGGGTATGTGCGGTTTGACGGCTTCTCCAAAGTTCTGCGCAACCGTATGCAACATCACCTGCTAGACATACCTCCACTGCATCCATCAATGGGAACACATACGCGGCCGTTGCTGCCAAACATTCGCCTGGCGATGCATGGCTACCCTGTGAAAACGTCTCATAGAGCGCTGTAGAGCTCTGTTCCAGGAACGTCGTGACGGCACCGTGTGACGACTGGACTTGGAAGAATCTCGCGACCTTCCTGGTTCCTATACCCGCATTGCGCGTTTCAGCCACATGTGTAACGCTTCTAGCGTATAAATCAAGCGTATTAGTGCTACATGGCGACAACACAAAGGCGCCGGAGCTGCGCGCAACCCCTGCTCTGGACGTTACGAGTTGCAGCAGTGACACACAAACTAGAGCAGTAAGTGACAGAAATTGCATCTACGATTTACTAATTATACCGTAAGTATACGGTACCTGAGTGCCCATCCTCAGCGTTGGCACGCCTTTGTCAGGGTCAGGTACGTGTTCTTTGTCCTGTCGGAGCAGTTATTGGGAGCATCGGCGTTATTCGACTTCAGGTCTATGTCGACCACTGCAAAATTGTTAACCGCAAACATTGGGTCATATATGCACCGCCAGCAATAGTCAAAACACAGGAAACACCAAACATGTACAAATCCACCACTTACGTTTATCATTGACTGGTACCGGCTCTAGATTCTTCAGGAGCTCTGTCGAGACCGTGTTGAAGAGGTCATTGATGTTGTCGCCGTTCTTGGCGCTGGTTTCACAGAAGAGGCATTCCAGCTTCTTCGCTTCTTCTTCACCTTCATCGTAAGACACCTTCCTCTTGTCTAGCAAGTCTGTTTTGTTTCCCACGATCATTATAATGGCCTTATCGCCACGTAGTTCCTTGATGTCCTTGATCCAATCCTTCACCTTCTCAAAGGACTCACGGCTGGTGATGTCGTAGACCACAATAGCGGCGCTTGAATCTCGTATGTAGCTGGGCATCAGCGTGCGGAACCGCTCTTGTCCCGCGGTATCCCACAGTTGCAGACGCATGGTCTTGCCATTTACAGTGACGACCTTTGATAGAAAGTCGATACCGATCGTTGCGGCATATGCCGGCACGAAGTGATCATACACAAAGCGTGTTACGATAGATGTTTTGCCCGTGTTTTGTTCGCCTAGAAGGACGATCTTGATCCTCTGGCTACTCACACTTCCACCCCCGGTGGGCACACTGTTACTGGAGTCCCCTGCCATTTTCAGCAATGGACTCTGGAGTTTGTTGACAATAACGAAACAATCCGGAACGGATACCTATTATTGGTTGTGCCGATACAGAGTTATACCACTATCATACCGGCTCTCGTAACAGAGACTATATTACAAGCACCTTCCCAAACGTTAGACCCCTCCCTGTGGTTTGCGGAGGTACAAAAAATCAGCCTTTAGCGTTGAATTAGCACATAGCATGGCCTTCTTGAACGCACATTGCCTTGTACCCACTACACTTGATAAAGATGAAAGCATCACCCTTGTAGCTTATGCCGCGAGACGATCCAGCTTGGGAAAGCGATGCTCCCAAATACAAAACACTAGATACAGACGAGCTGATCTACAGCATTGATACATACCCGTCAATACCGTGTTTAACCCCTATTTTGCGTCGATCCGGGCCAAGTGCCACTGGCGGCGCTTCAGAGGCAGCCTCGTGTATCCTGCCAAAGCAGCCAAACACGACGGTTTATTAACCTGTACAAACTAATTAGTTTGCCGTGTTAAAAATGGTTCACGAATCCTGAAAGTGTTCCTGAGAGCCTCGTCCTTTTGGGTGTCAATCCCCACGTTTGCATGATTTTAACCTATACCTAGGTTCCTTACGGCATTTGTTTTGTGCCAATTCAGACTTTTAAATGTAATGGATGTGTGATGTATACTCTTTGGGTGAGCGTTGTGCAGTCGCACCTTAGGCCCTGTACCACGCATAGATGTTACTTCGGATGCACTAATTTATACATTGCTCCGTTGGCTTTTTTCGCCGAAACAGCGATGTTATTGACTATACTAAATGGGTAAACACAACGTTTGCTGTATCGGTCACACGAGGAGCCGTGGACTCAAGGGTCTACAATTGACTCATGCCGTATACACCAATCTCACGATTCCCGTGCCATTGACAGCTCGCGACCTACACCAAACCTTTGTAGACCAATCGTGCTCTTGACAATGTTTTTTTGCTACAACAACTGTTGGTGTGACCTCTGTCCACATGAAACCCTAGCCTTCACTGTACAGCACATTGTTTCGTTCTATTACACCAACGAACTAGGTGTAATAGCAGTTATGATCTGTTTCAGCGTGTTTCTTTGCCTGCAACCTGAGTGTCGTCAGCTTTTGTACCAATATGCACGCCTTGCAAAGATCGTTTATGCCTTCAATACCACACTTTTTACATGTGTTTAGTTTGCGGTTTGAAGGGTATTGCGCATAGAATTGTTGTGATGACTGTGTTATATTCTGGATTATTCTCGGGTCCACGGCCTCCAACTGCTTGATAAAGGTCCTCATGTATCCTCTATATGCCTCTGGTGCATATATACATTCCGTAGAGAAATATTCTAGGTTGAGGTATCGAGCATACATGACAATTTCCTTCTCGAAGCAGTACATCATCGGTTTTATTCGTATGATTTCAGTTCCATCATGTTGTAAACTGCTGGTTGCAGTCTTGTCTCCCGTTGCCGGCGTGGATCCAGGCCCAGTTGTTTCTGAATCGCCGTTGGTATATTCAGGTACACTGTGGTTATGCCGCTGACAGCCACTTGATGACAACTGGGCAACCATGTTATCCACTTTGGGACTATCTTCAACCCGTTTGGTTCCATCGGCTGAGGAGGTGTTGCCAGAAGGCGTGCTGTCACCTACTCCATCTGGCTGCCAAGTTCTACCGACACCACCAGTTTTATCTAGAGTCTTTGCCAACTTGAACAAATCGTTTCTGCAGATGTTGAGCAACACTGTTTCCGCATTGTCATCGATATTATGTCCGGTGCATAGTTTATTGGCTCCAAGCATCCTTGCACCAATCTCTAGTATTTGTCTACGGAAAGTACCGCATACAGTGCAATTGTTTTTTTGTCCAATCAAGGATACTACTTCATCCATATCAAACCCAAATCTCTCTTTAAAATTGAGTATCTTCAGCCCGTCGTAATTAGGGTTGCGCATGCCCTTTACTACGTGCAACGAATCATCTCTATAACCCTTTATCCCTTCATCGGCGGCCAGAAGGTACAACGTCCACTTTCTGGAGTACCTTTGCTTTAAAGTGGCTAGAACGTGTGCCAAAACTGATGAGTCCTTGCCACCTGATACACCGATACATACTACATCGCCGTCCACAATCATTTTGTGCTTCTGGATGGCCTCATAGACTTCATCTTCAAATGCCTTGATGAAGCATCTCTTGCAATATGGCAACCTATTACCTGATCTTCTGAGCACCGGCGATGCTGCATTGCAACCGGCGCACATCATCGTGCCAAAGATGTGATATAGGCAACCATATAATCACTTATTCGCGCACAGATAGATATATTCCCTGTGTTAAACCCGCAAAAGGCCGACTCTAAACCCATATCATCGTTATTATACGACTTTTTTGGTTACACACCGGATAGAGGATGGAATCCTGGCACATCAACAAAGGGGATGGATAACATCGGGCCAGATGGGCAAAACTGTAGATTCCAGCATCTTTTGCGATGTTTCCAAACTACATTAAGTGTCTACCGAGTAACAGTGTGTAGTGACTATAATGTGTGGCCTAACAGCGTCATTTACACGACTGCAACAACATATCATGATCCTAAGTGGCACATTCTAGTCCCACTGCAGTTTTAAATTCATATTGTCAAACAATACCGGTTGTCTATGTCGCCTTTCGGCAAATGTAGTAGCATACTAATTGCTATTTCAAGTGTTACACGATATATTCTAATGCTATATCTCATCGCTTTCCGAGAGCTGTTTGAAGTATTGGTAGAACACTTCAAATATACTGCCTCCTTCGTTGTTTTCACCCTGTGGCGTGCATAGGTCCTCTACATTGTCAGCAGCCAAATTGAAGTCGTCTACATCATCCACTAGTATAACATCGTCATCTGTCATTTCATCATCATGCACTAGTATAACATCGTCATCTGTCATTTCATCATCATCCACCACTATAACATCATCCTCGATTCTGTTGTCACCACTATCCGCCACAGCACTGTTACCACTATCTACCCCCGGGTTCATCACATCACTATCTGCCACTGTGTTAATACCATTATACCCTCGAGATAGTAGATCATCAATCAATGTGTAAATTTCACTATCAAATAGGGGTAATAGATCACCATCCAGTGTGTTAATATCAGCATCCACTAGTGTGCTGTTGGTACTACTTACTATCGGTGTCATCACATCACTATCCATGGTGTTACTACTACCAGCTACAGGTACCACGTTATTATCCAATGTGTCACTACTGCCGGCTACCGATGTAATCACGTTACTATTCAATGTGCTGTTGGTACTATCCACTACAGGTACCATGTTATTATCCAAGGTGCTGTTGGTACTACTTACTATCGGTGTCATCACATCACTATCCACCACTGTATTGATGCTACTATCATCCACATCATCACTCAATGTATTGATGCTACTATCCTTTACAGTTACCACATTACTGTCATCCACATTTAAACTCGCCATTGTATTAGCACATTTCACATTACCATGGACCGGTGCCGTCAAACCGGTTATCCCGTCATTGTTGCTATTACCCACTGCAACACTGGCACTAGGTTCCTTAATACGTATACTGTATAGGAGATTTATGATTTGCACTCCTTCAATGTTATTGAGATCATAGTAGCATACAGCCTCGGTAGACTCCTGGTGCATGTATGCCCTTTTGATGTCTACAAATCCAGATCCCAATGCCTTTTTAGTATTGATTACGATGAACCTACGATTAAACGCTAGATGGGTAAAGACGTCTACATGCGTCACATATTCATCCCCTATTAGATCGTACAGTATACATTGGTTTTTAGAATCAACGACCGTGACATGTACATATGTTGGCAGCATTGAGATCACGATGGAATACTGCCTATATATCCATTCACCTAGGTTCACGTTGTCCAGAATGATGATATCCTTATTGTCGATCTCTGTGGAAGAAACATCTATTTTTATTGTATCCCCCCTGATTAGAACGGTACCATTACCCCATTTTCTTTTCACCATTTTTTCCAACATATTTTGGGGCCTAAATATCCCTTTGTCAACTTTTGGCATCCACACTTCACATGGATAATATTGTTCATCCTCGATCCACAGAGTTATCACACTGTCCCCTGGTTTATACATGATCTTTACGCTGTAGGAGTAAATTGCTGCACCTGTGCCACCAGCACTGGTTGATATGTTAGGTAGACCTACAAAGGGTGATATATAGAATTTGTCATGGTTATTCCGCATAAGGTGCACCGCCCCCAGGAGATTTCTTCTACCGGTTTTCCCTATAATTTTCCAATATATAGAACTATTGTGACATGCTGGTTCCACCGAAATAAATGGATGTACATTATTGTCATCAATATCTACACTGAGGAATAAGGGGCCTAGAGCTTTCACCATTTTACTAATGTTCGTAAATGTACGTGTACCATTTTTCAGTTCATAAGCTATGGTTCTACATCCCCTCTGATGTACGTCAAATACATGTGTAATTTCCGCATAATTGACTTTATCACTGCTGAAATGGTGCACATAGATATCCTTAACCACATAATCTTTATATTTCATAGGTCCAACCATTATCCTATCATACGTAACCGCTTTGATGGAGATATCTGTTGAATGGAACATTCTGTAGACTCCTCCTTTAAGGAATGTTCCTCTGTATACATCTACACCATCCGGTACACGATTTTGGCATAGATCTATTATGATACTTTGTGTAACTCTAATGGACACCAGCAATACTAGAGCACAAAGTGCCTCATGTAAGCACCAAGAGGAAAGCATTGTAAAATATTTCCAGACGAAATAATTCGAAGCCAGATGTGCAACAAAATTGTTTAATAAAACAACTACTACCTATTATTATCCCCGTTATTCTCTTAGTTTTCACCTCCCGTCTACTAGCGAGAAACCTCAGCTGCAATACCATAGTAATTATTTCCGCCGAACATACATATAACACTCTACTGTATTCATATAAACTACATCATTGCGTTTATGGTAATACCAGCGTTAGATGGTTTTTGATTTAACTTGGTGTTACTCTAAAAACTTCACGGCTGTATCTATTGTCCATGGTCACCGTACTATCTACGCCCCAATCATGATTGGCTACGGCTGTGAATATACCAACTGCAATCCGTATCAACCAATCCACCCCAAACTATATGGTCAATTCTGAAATCGACTACGGTGGTATTTAGATTTCAACCAGTTGCCTAACTGACGCGGTATAAAGTATCACCAATATAACATTGTACACGGTTTATAAATGGTTAATGTAACCTTTGTTTTGTTGTGCTAATCAACACTTTAAAGTGCATTGCTTCACAACGGAGGTTGTTCGATTTCAGAGGACAATATACCGTTTTGGAGTTTAAGGACGTAGGTGTCAGCTAGGAGCTATAATTCAAAACTGTGTAGTACACACATGATGTTTTAAAGCTTAGACATTTTCTGCATTCAGAAGTGAAAAGTACCATGTTAGTGCCAGTTAATATGTGAAACAGGTGCAACCATTGAAAAAATATTTCCGTAACGACTGCACCACGCGTTTTACAGACCGAATAACCCGAATTTTACAGTACCACCAGGTACAATGTGACGTATCTACGCACTGCGGTATACATCAGGGGTCCATGACACAATGGCAGTAGTGTTGGTGGCCTCCACGAGGAATCTAGCAACCGCCTGCGGTGTAACGGTCAATACCAACGATATACACACTGGCTAGAGCATACTGCACAGGCCTCTCATGTACGTCCATTTGTCAAAAGTTGTTTGAAACAAAATGCCACTGGTACTTAGTTCCAGGTATCTACAACACACCTAGTGTATCTAAAGTATAAACGCATATAATTACCAACACTTAGGTCAGATATACACTGTGTAATCATCCTAGCCAACACTGTCTCCCCACTCGGTAGGTCACCATGACTCCACGTGATTAGGCCACCTGCAGTCATTTACCATGCTCATCTGATGGTAAATGTTTTATAGTTTACCTCAACACAATGTCGGAGGCTGGCTCTGCCCCTAGTGCCAAATCTACCGGTCTGCTGCAGCAGCTACGCCGGAGATTTCGAGCCCCGTCCATCTCGCTTGCTCCAGCGAGGTAAGTATCGGCTATAGTGTCACACACATTCTTGTACAGGGCCGATGCTCCACATCGGTGGCGTACGTCAGTCGGTGGTTTTGATCCGGCTACACCATACGCCGAGGCTCTCATCAACTACCACAACCACGCGGCCACATTTATGATCTTTGTGGTCATAACGGTCATACACTGCATCAGGAAGTAGAAACTTACGCCACAGACTTTAATATGCTATCTACATTGCATATCTCAGTGTATTTCTCGGGCGCTACGGTGACGTCAGTGGAAATTAGACCCATTGTCAGTGGTTATTCACCAATGGGTTCTAGTATCTGCTGTAGTACTACCAACGTGCAAAATATCATAACTACATTATATACAGGTTTTTGGTACGTCCATCGATTAGTGACGAGATCACGCATTACTCAGTGATGTGCCACTTGGTTATACACACCCTAGTTATCCTAGTCACCTTTGGGTTTAACCTTTTTGTAACGTCTGGGTGGATCTGTGGGCAGCTTTCTCTTGGTCGAGGGAACCTGGGTATACGCCGCCGATGTCTGTTCTTTGTAATCGATCGTCACCACCGGGGGTCTGATTCTAATTTGGTAGACTTTATCTTCTATCTTGACCCATTTATAACTTTCCAGCCAATCCTCGGGTTCTAAACAGTCCGTGTTGATGGCGTCTGTGTTGACCTTGGTTAGTGCCGATACCGGCACTGTAGTAACAGGCTCTAAAGAGCACTTGGTCATGCAAGGGCACTGCAACCTTACTGACTCACTTTGCTTGTCATACAGGAAAACATCTGTGTTTTCTACTTCCCATTCGTCCAGGACGATCGGGCTCAAGATGTATGACCTCACGGAGTAGGATGGTCTGGATGCCTGGATCTTATCACCCAGACAGTTTGCAGTGACATAGTGCGTCATATTCGCCACAGTTCTGGCTACAACCACGTCGCCACGATGGACATAGTACTCCTGGTCAAACAGTATAACATTTGTGTACCAAGATTCACAGTGGCCAAACCTTGTACCAAAGTGCTCATTGGGCCTAATCTCAACATCTATACCTACCAAGAACCCGCACATTGGCCCCGAACTTGTGATATCAAAATATGATTCATAATGTTGGCACATTTGTGGCTGCATCCACTTTTCAAACTGCAACACTTCCATCGTCTGCCACACAGCTGAAAGAGGCAGGTTGTCTATTTTTAGACCAACACTCTGCATCATTTTGTACCTGGGGCTGAAAATGGTCATTTCATCGTGCAATTTAGCCTTGTTGGTGACATTGTCGGCATCTGGGAACACGCACGGCACAAACATTGTCGCCGCCGACGTCGGTATGCTCTTTACCTTGTTGATATACTCGGGCTTGTTGAAGAGTACCCGGCGCTGGATATCCAAAAACACATCTGCAGCTCCTTCTTGTGAGCAGAAATCACCCAAAATCTCACTTATTATCATATCATATGGTGGATGTGGTGGCAGTTCAATTTCCGTTTTCTTCGCTTGATCTTGTAGTGTAAGCCCGAAGAAATTGGCGGTGTCGAAGAAGAAGTTTTTGGAATGGCAGTTAAACACCTTTATTTTGTCCGAGACGCCATATGCAGCCATTAGTTTACCAGCAAGCCTTGCAGCACTAGTGGATACCTCCAGTGCATCAACGAACTTTGCTCCAGCATTTAGAGCATTCATGGCCAAAACACACATGGGACCAGTTCCAACCTCTAGAACCTTCTTATTGGAGCAATAGTATTTTTCTATCTTACCTTTGTCGCTATCACATGACTTGCATCCACTAGTGGCGGATACCTCGTTTGTTCCATTGCGGTCATCACCAACGTCCACTTTAGTACATCCATTGGAACTATTCTGTATCTTTGCAGAGCTGGATAAGGCCTCTGTGGATTCATCAGGACTTTCATGCCCTGACCAGAAAATTGCTGCACGGTAGTAATGTACGCGATCAACATCTGCCACCATGGCTTCATGGTTAGACAACTCAAACTGGTTGCATATAGACAGTGTATTGGGAGTCCCATCGCACACATCTGTACGTGTGGCAACTTCTGTATCAACAAACTTGTTGATTTTGTCTCGAAGTGTCAGCCCATTGGCCCAACGCGGCCGCCTGCGATCTAGAAAAAGTGCATCTTCCTCTTTTGAGGGATAGTCATACAGGCTGAGATCTATAGAAGTGTCCATTACAGAGCTGCCAGGTCCTGTAACACTGTTGGGTCCAGATAGCCCAGCTGTATTGGTGTCCCTGTTGCCTCCCTCCTTAGTTAATTGTGCCCCTTTTTTTATTCCGACATTAACGTCGTTATTATTACTGCCAGCTCCAACATGTGTAGGTTCTGGTTCATTGGGTACGTTACTGTCTGTATTTAGAACTTCCTTGTTTGTATGTAAATGCCCGTTCGCCTTTCGTCGTGTTGGATTGTTATTCCTTCCCCGCCCTGCTCCTTTTGAGCCTTTTGACTTGGCCTTCCACTGCGATCTTTCGTATTCTGCGTCACTGGAGTCTCGATCTTGTGTTACATATGTTACATTTTTACGTGTTCGCATAGAATAGCCACCATAAAGCCAGGTTAAGTGCACGATGAGGCGTGCATCTTCTTCCGACAGACCCTCCAGTGCGTCTGTTGCAGCGCTACCCGCTTCCATACTAATCTCTGAAGTCTCTAAAGAACTGCATGTGTGCCAGCAACGATCGTAGACAAGCGGCTGGCTGTACGTTGTGGTGGTCGCGTTTTCCCTTCCTAACATCTGTATATCCTGATACACCTCTTCCCGGTGCCACAGTAGCATCATAACTACTATGTATGTCATTTCTGAAGATATATGTGGCCAATGCCTCCATATGTTGGAGGAATTCGGGGAATCCCTTCACTGGGCTATGTGTGTCACCTTGGTTGAATAGGTTTCTAATCTGTGTTTTAGCTTCCTGGAGCGTAATTTTACCGTTTTCACTAGCTGACGCAGTCTCGTTTGCCATTGTATCGCGCAAAAACGCCAAGAGTTGGTTGTTCCTACAGAATCTCAACCACTCCTCAGGATCCATGTCCTCATTTGGGTACTTACTTTTGTATTCCATATACAGAGCTGTTATTTCACCCAATTCAGGTGGTATTCTCACCCGGAGTTCTATCCAGGTGTCTGTTTCTTTCGGTGGTACATACCCGCATCGCATTTTGTGTACCAGTTTCAGGCATTCCTCCACCAGAGTAACCTTGATGTAGTGGTCCACCACGTCATTCTTTACCACATTCTGCTCACTGTATGCATACTGTAAGCTTGGGTTTGCATTGACTTCTAGTAGCCACATCTTACCGCTTTCATCGAGTAACATATCAAGTCCAATGATCTGGAAGCTGTATGCATCCTTGATGTTGCTAGAATTTATTTCGATTATTGGATACAATATCGACACGGCTGACTCACTGAGTGTGGTTATCTGGTTCCACGTGTCATTTATATCCATGCCGTTTGCCTTTAAAGTTTCCAGCACTGACCCTAGTGTTCGTTTGTGGCCGTTGCTGTCATCCACAGAAACGCTCCTTCGGAATTGATCGTGGTGCCGATTAATTGAATAGTTTGTCAAATGTATATAAGGATCGCTGCAGTTTTGACTGTCTGGAGGCTGGTACTGCCGAGTACATATGCGGACAATTCCCAATCGAGATAACAATGCGTGGAACCCTCCTCCCACATTAGTGATGAGCACATAAATCCTAAAGTCAAACTTGCAACCACCCAGAAGCATAGGCCTGGCAATGTACACCTGGCAAATGTAGTTACTTCCGCTAGAAACTGTTTGCGGAATTTGTTCAGGACTGGTAATAACCTTTATGCCGTTCCCCATGGACCCAGCGGAGGGTTTCAGAATCATGGGCACTCCTGACCTTAGTGCGCGCACAACCTTGTTGTTACCACGTGGGAACAGATATGTTTTGGGGCATGCCGATGGGCTGTATAGATGTGGATCATCTCGTGTATACCTGGTGTAGATATCCGTCAGGCAGGCAAACAGTGTCTTTCTAGCGGCACCCTGTATATCGGCAAACCTATTTATGGTCAGCCGTTTATAAGTTATCCCAAACAACGATTTGGTCTCTTCTTTAAGCCCGGTTTCCGTGAGGCATATTGCAAACCAAAAGATATCACCACCAGATGGTGAATCACAAGTGTCCCATCTCAGCCTTTTAGCAGCCGCCTTCACCAGCGCCGTATCCAACCTGGCATAAGCTACATTCACAATAGGCCTCTTGTATAAGGCCTGGCTTACTGGCGTTATCTGCTGTATGATACCATGGTCATTATCTAGGTACATATCTTCTGTATCAATGCTCAATGCCACTACATCAGCAGCCAGTTTCGTAGGCACGGCAGACACCGATTTAGGCCTGTGACTATCCTTGGTCGTGCGTAGGTTCCTGATTTCATCCAGCCTCTTGGCCAACAGGTGCACTAACTTGGATCCACCGAGTTTCTCATTGCTGTGTGGCAGGGAATCACAGGTACTACCTCCATCGTTGCCTGGGTCTGTACGGTTTATGAGATCAATGATCTCATTGATGCTACGCAAGATTGTAGAGTCCTGTGAGCATGACAACGATCTCGTTCGTCGTGTGCCCCCGACTCGCTGTGTCGAACGTTTTGTTGTTTGGTTACCTCTATATCCCAGCGTACTGGCATTGTTAATTGCTGGGTATAAGTGCGGCGGCCACATACACGCCTTCTGGACGGCGCTTCGCGTTTCATTCATCGTGCTATTGCAATGTTACATCTGACTTATAGTACTGTGTGTGAGGTGTTGTGCTCTAGTGAATCGTTTGGGTATCGGCAGTACACAATGAAGCTGTGAACGGGATTAGTAAAACGCACACAGATTGCAACCTTCCAGTATTGGCACGAACTAGACCACTGCACATAGGTCTTATACACTCGGGTCACCACTTAAAGCTCAGATATAAGTGATCCCGAGACTCACAACGGCACTCACCTTGACCAGGGGCTGTTACCCCTTGCCATAGACACGTCAATGTCATTTGTGCAATAATATCGTCACACATTGAAAGAAAATATACATGGCTTGCTATTGCACATTATATACGTCTAAATGTTCTGCAGGGGCTCCCAGCCATGACGTCAAGTGTGGCAAGACGTGTGCCCATGATACAGACACCTCTAACTGCAGCCTTCCACTAGACGTTTCCTAACAGTATGGTTCATAATGCTCGCTGTTGAAGATCGCATTATACGGCGCATCAAGGATGTCATATCTACGTTGGAATCTTGCTGCCAGTGCCTTGATTCCACGACATCTCCTTCTTGTAGCAACGTAGGTCACTTTAGGATTGTAAACACAGGTTTCAGGCGTCGTTTGAAGAGCCCATAACACTGTCAGAAGGTAGGTTACTGGTCGTGAACCACAATATATGTTTATATTTGGGTGCACGTGGTTGACTCTATGCCTTGGAACTAGTGCCCATAGCCCCTACTGATTTGCACAAGGATTATACCAGATTGCAAAACAGACTTTGACGCGATATGACTGTGTAGTTATAGTGATGGTGCCGGTACGTATGTTAGCCTCGAAGTGCGCACCAACCTGTATAATACTGCACATGGTAATCATCTGTCTACAGTGCGTGGTAACCATCCGTTACTATATGTGGGCACCCCATCTCATCATTTTGGTATCAAATCTATAATTACGTCGTAGATGAAGTGGACATCCTCTGCGTTGAAGGCGGCAAGGTATTGGCACTATACATGACCAACATATGCAAAGCGTGTGATTCTTCAGAATCCCAAAGACTCAGTGAGAGTGTTGACGCATCAATTCAAGCCCAGCTACTGGTGGAGAAAGACTGTGTGGCCATATACAGCGCAGCTTTTGCACGTTACCTTAAGCACCAGGATTTGCATACACCAGCAGGTGATCCACCTGCCTATGATGGAAGGCCTTGTACCACAATACCTGTCGACCAGCTTCTGGTATATGTACCTATTAGAACGGTCCTGTCCGTGCTGAGTGATTTCAGCATAACCAATGGGGTCATGCGCATTGACGTAAAAAACCACCCTGCCAACTTTCTACGCAAAATCGGCCATATCGCATGTGAGAGCTCACCCTTCCAACCGGACGCCCACATCCACTACATCAGTAAGCACTTGACAATCAGTGGTGCTGCCAAGGTGATACCTCTTGAGACCTTTAATTGCTCCCAACCTTGGATCATATACTGGGCGCTACACAGTCTAGATCTGCTTGGATTCGACATTTCGTATTATAGAGACCGTGCTTTGCACAGCCTGTTCGAATGTTGGGACCGTGTTGATGGCGGTTTCGGAGGTGGGAAGGGCCAAAAGGCACACCTGGCCACAACCTATGCGGCTCTCTGCTGCTTGAAGATACTGAGATCGATGGACAGCCTGGATACCACCAGGTTGTATAAATTCCTCTGTGATATGAAGCAGTCTGACG
Source organism: Babesia ovis (assembly GCA_023705535.2). Taxonomy (NCBI): domain Eukaryota; phylum Apicomplexa; class Aconoidasida; order Piroplasmida; family Babesiidae; genus Babesia; species Babesia ovis. The sequence goes on from BLIY01000003.1 coordinate 676,835, forward strand.
GCACATTTACAGTACACCGTGGCGGTGAGGTCGACGTTAGGGGTATATACTGCGCGGTTGCATCCGCGTCAATGGCAGGTATATTGGATGACCACCTCAAAGAAGGTGTTGCATCCAGGATTGCGGCATGTCAGGGTTATGATGGCGGTATCGGCGGCGAGCCGTTTCTGGAATCACATGCTGGTTACGTCTACTGTGGAACTGCTGCGTTAAAGCTATTGGGGTCTCTAGACTCCATAGACACACGCCGCTTGCTCCGTTGGTGCAGGCAGCGACAAACACCAGAACTAGGGTACCAGGGCAGGCCTCACAAGTTGGTGGATGTATGTTATGCGTTCTGGATATCTGGTACTTTGGGCATATTGAACACTAGCTGCAACTGGTCATCTGACCTCAGCAACCTATTACTCAAGGCATATATTTTGTGCATCTCCCAGAATGCATCGGGCGGCTTCCGGGACAAGCCGAACAAGCCGGTTGACCTCTATCATACCTGTTATGCCCTTTCTGCTCTGGAGATAATATCGCACCCACCGGGCGCTTCTAAAATAGACTGTGCTCTTAATATAAAATACTAGATCCTACACTGGACAAATGGTCCATTCGATCGTGGCCAGTGCATTCCAGGCTACATTGCAGTGCACCAATCTACAACAGTGTCACTGCGGTACTACATTAGATATATAGTGTTTGTCAGCAAAAACCGGTTAGCGAAACTTATTCCAACTTTAAATCCGCTTAGGAATCCATGTATATTTGTATAAGCGGGTCGGTTGTATACGAGTGCTGGATAAACTCATCCAAGGACAGGTCACCCGACCCGTCGAGATCAAGAATCATAAAGGTGTCAAGCACTTCGTTGTAGCCACCATTGATTGCTTCCAATGCCTTCCTTTGCTCACGCTTAAAGACCTTTGCACGTCCGTTGATAAGGTCAACGTCATACTGCAGCATTGTTCCCTGCTTCTCCAGCAGCTCTTGCACTTGCTGCTTGATTTGTTCAGGATCACTGTCCTTAATCACAGATTTTGCATACTCATACAGCGACAGCTGGCCGTTTTTGTCCTGGTCAACCATGGCGAATTTGCACATTTGCAAGATGTGGAAGACTATAGTCTGTCCCAGCCTCGTCCTCGACAGGGGTGTGGGTCCATAGGCGCCATGATTGGCAAATATGTGTGCAGTAATTTTGCCCGCTAGGTCCACATTATACGCCATGACATGGTGGAAATTGGGGTCCACTAGGGTATACCCAGCACGCATAAACAGGTTCATCAGGTATTTCCTAGAGCGTTCGTCTTCGGCAAATGTGTCCCAGAATTGGTCCAATGTACCTTCCAATTGCCAGTCCATACCTTCTTCCGATGCGATTTTTGAGAAACCGTCAGTTTTGTCAAAGGTGGATGTGACTCTAATTTGCATAGTAGCGATGAATACGGCCAGCCTGGCGAAGGAGTCGGTTGTGTTGTGCGTGTGAAGCACCGGGTACCCTACGAGCTCGTGTTGCACAGCAAACGCAAACATCGCAGCAGCTTCCGGGAATGTGGTAAATAACCGAAACACAGTATCTCTGCTACCACCATCGTCAGGGGCAAAATATGGCGGTATTGCCATTTCTGTAACATAGGTCAATGAGGACTGCATTTTGAGAAGTTTGTCGGATGTAACTATCATTTCAGATGTCATATCGGTCCGTTTGTATGGTCTCATGTATTCCACCAGAGGCCACATCAGTTCTTTCAGGTTTAGATCTACTACGTTGCGTGGTTCCAACAAATCAAAGCGTGAAACCACATGGGCTATGTCAAATCCTAGTTTGTTGTTTAAGTTGGCCAATAGAGAATATACCGTTGCCCAGACATTGGTCGTATTTCCTAGACTCCTGGACACCAGTGCCTCTACCATTGGGCACAATTCGTCAAGAATCGCTATGCTTGCCAGTGGTGACCCCGCCTCTTTTCGGGCAGGAGCCCAGTTGTTGCATAATCTTATAAGCTCTTGCGTTGAATGGAGCAATTCCGGGACCTCTTCCACCTTGGTGCCATCATTTGTCTTGGTAGTTTTCACCAAAAGAGCACTGTGACGCTCCGCATTGGGAAAGAAAGCCAGACCGTCGAAGTTCTCCAGACCCGCATCGTCTACTTCCCTACACCTCCAAACACTATTAACCCAGTCATTTGGTGCAAAGGTGTTACAGAGCTCGGTCCTGATACGTTGCGATATGGTACTACCATTGAAACTGCCCAGCCATGATAGCAACAACACTGCAATGTAAGAGATGGGGAAGACATAGAGGCATGTAATCACCTTCTTGAAACTATAACGTACGTCCAGCTCCATCATAACCTTTGATCACCCAGTACATCCCAGTAACCAAAGGGTAACATCACAGTCACTGTGATAACATCGAACGTGTACCGTTTCATGGGTAGCCAAGAACAAGATGCAGTATGATGCTTCCGCACTCAACAAACAATAGTGCACTAACTCTATGCGCAGCCCAGATCCTGCCCAGTCATGCCAAGATCATTCCCCTAAATTCGTCGAGATGTTGCCGAAGCTGTTACCTGCATCCACGGTGGAATGTTAAATCCAAACATTAGATAGCTTCTATAATTATAATTAACACTCGTGATATTTCCACGGCTACAATCTAGCTATCTATAGTAGGTTAACCCTTTGGTATTTGAAGGAATCCTTTTTCGACTCCACTCTTCGGTATTATACTGGAATATATTTTATCCCTTCATCTATAATAAAATATGTACATGGCCATTCCCATGATATATATTTTTTGTTAATGCATTGCGCATCTGCATTATGCCCCTCATCTTGAAACAGCCACTAGCCCCTGCGCGCGATCCAACCCGGTCATACCGTCAACACATCTAGTATCACTTCCGGGATATTGGCACATCATACAGTGTTACCTCGAGTAAAAAATTCCTCCATCGCATGGGATAATCTTTTGGGCCGTCTTTTGTCTTCCCCGGTACCGAGCACCGTTGATTTTCCAAGACGTCGGTTACACCAGCCTGTTGTTTTTGCCAACAGACAGTGGATCTATCACGTGAATTATACACCAATCTACTGTCCCAAAGGGACCATGTGAGCTCCTGCCTTGCGAAGATGCATCCTGCCGGTTGTGGCTGCAAGGAGGAACACGAACTTGGTACTACGTCCACTTGTTTACGAGGACATATAAACTTGGAGGCTGTGCGTGTGTTCAATAGCGACTGTCGTCCCGAAGAAGGCAATTTGGTGTTCAAGCCATACGAAAAACGCCTTTCTGGAGCTTTGTTGACGAGTGACCCATCGTCAGACAACGAGCTTCTATTTACTATTCCATTCCACAACCCTTGCGACATTGCGCATCTGCTGTTGGTCAACGAGGGGGACGAGGTCGTGTCGCTCAAGCTGTATGCCAACCGGCCACACTTTGACTTCAGCGACATTGAAGTTGTTACTCCGACACAGGAGTTACAGATCCCTCCAGATTTGCACGGTTCATTCCTACACAAGCTCTCGATACTCAAGTTCAGGGACCTCTCCGACCTGGCAATACACATTTCTGGAGATTCGGTGCTCAAGATCCGATATATTGGAATCCGCGGCAAGTCACGAAGGCGGCAGGCGGATGTGGTGGATGCCAAGTACGAAGTGGTGCCTACAGCATCATTCCAGGAATCACTTGCTGAGGTGAAGCATCTCAAGTACGTCTAAAAGTGCGATTTACACTATATGTTGCCATCACTCGCACTAAAAATTCAAATGTGGAAATGAAGTGTTTCTATATTGTAAAATGGGCAGCATCACTGCCGTTGCTGCTGGCCACTGTGTGGCCAAACGCACAAGCCTTCAGGTACTCGGGGGACACTATCGGCCACCGACAGGCTCCTGCCAGAGGTGAGTGGTCCACTCTATACAGCAAGAACCGTCACGCCGACCGGGTGAGGCGGGGACGACGCCAACATCACTTCTTCGTAAAACGCCAGGAGCAAGATAAAATGCGTGAAATGTATGCACTTGACCAGTCAATAGCAATGCAGCGTACGATGTTGGGGAACATTTTCGGCAAGCCTCTTTCCCAGGAGATGGGAGATGGCGGCTTGTTCCCGTATCTGCAGATTGCACATGACCGAGTTGCATACTTACGTGGATACTTTGGAAGCCAAACCAAAAAGGGCAATGTAGACAACGACGAATACGCCACTCTCGCTCGTAGCCCCTATCGCACTAGAGGCGCATTCAAGGGCAAAGCACCTTTGGCCGACCGACCCTTCTACCGCATTCCGCAGCTAGAAGAAGAAGACGCTGCATACAACAAGGCTGCAGAATACCGCCAGGGAATGCCACCAATAATACCTGATCTAGATAAGCACGATCGTGAACATCGGTTTTACAACGGTCTGCTCACAGAGGTCCTGTTCCACCGACTACCTAAAGAGCTCATTAAAGAGATGAGTGCCATGGAGATTGACGCCAAACAGGGCCGTATTGACCCCAATAAGCTTCGACGCAAGAAGGAAAAAAAGAGCGGGTCTGGATCCACCGGCGGGGTCAACCTATCGGACATATCATTTAACCCACCACAGTAATTTATGAACGCAATAACAGTTTAAACAGCGTGAATGACCACTATATAGACACCAGGGCAAAACATGGGACAATCTTGGGTCCAGGGAGACCCTGTGTAGATATGAATCTATAGAACAGATCATAGAGGACCACATTAAAAATCATGCTGAGTTGGGTGCGTTAACACCGCCACTCCTGGAAAGGCCACACCGAAATCAGCTTGGACAAAAAACTAGTGTCCCCCTAGTGCTCCTCAATCCGAGTCCTCAAAAACAATAGATTTTGATTTCTTGGGGTCGATTTCGATGTTGTTGGGGTTTTCATTCTTGCGCTTGAAATCGCCAGAGCCGCCGAAACCACCACGGCTGTTACCAAATCCACCTCTTCCGCCCATGTTACCACGGCTGTTACCAAAGCCACCGCGGCCTCCACGGTTGTTGCCGAATCCACCTCTTCCACCCATGTTGCCACGGCCGCGGCCTCCGAAACCTCCACGGCCGCCACGGAAGTCGCCCCTAGGGGTCCTGGGCTTGGCATACTGGATGCTCACAGTCCTCCCGTCGATCTCCGTGTTGTCATACTCCACAGCGCGTGCAGCAGCTTCTTCGTTGGTGAACCCAATGAAACAGCGTCCCATGCTCTTTCCAGTATCTTCGAACTTGGGGATCACACAGCGGATGACCTCACCACACTCGGAGAAAAGTTCGCGCATAGTTTCCTCTGTGGTATTGAAGCTAAGGTTGCGGATGCACACTTCGGTGCCACTTTGCGGGACATCATCTTGTTCATTGCCAAAGCCATTCTGACGTGCGGGTTTAACGCGGTCAGCAGTTATGTTGATCTTCAACTGGCGACCTTGGTACGTGGTATCATTGTATTCCAGCGCCTTCTTAGCAGACTCTTCGGTGTCAAAAGTGATAAAAGCGATGCCCTTGCGGTGCAACAGGTTTATGCGAGTGACAGGACCGCAGTCAGCTTCGAAAAGCTCCTTGACCTCCTCTTCAGTGATTTGGAATGGAAGTCCTCCACAGTAAATTTCGTTCCTGTCGCCCCTGGAAGCTGCAAATCATTAGTGCAAATGATGACCATCATGCAATAGAAACGGTGCCAAATCGACGTAACAGCAATAGTTGCGTTGTTGCAGAATTGCTCATAGCTTCACTCTAATTGTTTTAATCACGAATTCATTCGTAAATGTATAATCATAGCGAATTCTGGCAACACGTCGAAATCTGTTTTATAGGTACTGCTGGGTGCGATAGACTATAGCAGTTACCGGAATATAGATACACTGACTTACCACCATTGCTATCAGCATTTCCTGCCGGTGCCTTCTTGGTTTCCTTGGGTGCGGGTCGGACTGGTGCAGGTGTTGGCTTCACCATCTCCTCATCAGATGAACTGTCGTTGTCATCTTCACTATCATCAGAGTCTTCGCTGTCTTCCTCGCTATCATCAGAGTCATCATCGCTGGAATCATCAACGTCCATCTTATTAGCCTGCTTCACTTGAGTGGTCTTGGTTGCAGCAACAGTGTTGGACTCTGACTCATCCGAATCGTCCTCGCTGGAATCACTATCATCAGAGTCTTCGCTGTCTTCCTCGCTATCATCTGAATCGTCCTGTTTCTTCTGTGGAACAACATTGCCCGATTTAGCATCGACATCACTAGAATCATCAGAATCATCACTGGAATCATCAGAGTCATCCTCGCTGGAATCACTATCATCAGAGTCTTCGCTGTCGTCTTCACTGGAATCGTCTGATTCCTCTTTGGTATGATTCACAATTGCAGGCTTTTGTGGCTCCTTGGCAGTAATGACTTCATCATCAGAGTCATCTTCATCGCTGGAATCATCAGAATCGTCTACAGCCTTCTTCTCAGGCACCTTGTCACTGCCCGCTGCCTTCTTGGTTGCAGCAGAAGCCTTTGTAGCAGCAGCTTTAGTAGCCGGTTTGGCTACATCAGTTTTGCCCTTGGTAGGTTTGCTCGCAGCGGGTTTTGTTGCCTCGGTTTTACCCTTGGCAGCCTTACCCGTTGAAGGTTTAGTCACAGCAGGCTTAACTGGAGCACCCTTAGCAACTACCTCAAAATCAGTGTCGGAACTGGAATCGGAAGAATCAGATGCGGCCACTACGGTCGAAGCCGGTTTGCTCACAACTTGCTCAGGGGATTCATTGTCACTGCTGGAGTCACTTTCTTTGGTCCCAAAAGAAAACCAAGAACGTTTCTTTTCAGCCGTCTTTGACTTGCCGGACTTGGCAGAAGCGCTGTGGCCCTTCACGGCGGCGACATCTGTAAGCGTTGTTATACGGTATTATTCGTTGAATGCAATATAATGCAATGCCTCAGAAATTATCGGTGTAACTTCGTCAGGATATCGGAAGTAGCAAACGTTGACATCATCGGCTGGGTACTTACCTTCCTTCTTTGCCTTCTTACTTTCCTTTGCCATATTTTCACTTGGTGCTTGCAGATGCTTTACAACCTGATTTCAAACGTTTCAACACGGAAGTATCGCGGTTCAGTGCGATTTAGAATATGACTTCTCCGCTAGGCCGCCACCCCATAGGCACTGTGGCGTGGAATATTTGCCGCGAGGCTTTCCGACGCCGCATAAACTCTACGGGGCGGGATTAGGATCCGACACTGTGTAACATTTGCAGGTGTAGCCAAAGGTGACAGCTCCCAAAGGACTGCTGCCCATGCGCGAGGAAACATCGGTGTACACATTGTTACGTGCATCCTCCATGTCGAACGCACATATTCCTCGCTGCTGGCGCTATCATACCACAATTCGTGGTTAGTTCACGCCGCGGGATTGAATATATAGGATTCCTAGGTGTGCCGAAAACAGGTACCTAGATCCTTTCACCGGGCACACGGGACCAGCCGCATCTTGGGCCCCAAAGGCGATGGAAGGTCTCGATTTGAACTCCATAGACCTGAGTATGAACACTCATGGGACCTATAAGTCGCGGTAAGTCATGCCATGGTGTTATGCATTTTCTACAGGTTACAAAAGATCGGCGAGTTCTTTATGAACTACGCGGCGTTGCTATGTTTGCTGGACTGCATAGTACTGCCCATTTTGATTGGACTGTTTGGTATCTTGGACATCTTCAAGGGCTTCGACGCACTTGCTGGCCCCTTCCACGTGGTATGTTTGCGTTGATAAAGGCGTCCATTTGGGTGCAGATAGAAATAGTGTGCGTGGTCACGCTGGGCACGCTCGCCGTGATTGTTAATTATCGCAAGGGTGGGAAAGGCAAATACGCTTTGATGGGTATCGCCGGAATCATACTAGTGGTATGCAGCCACTCCATGGCTGAAGGGTGGGTCGAAACTGCTACTGCTATGAGTGGATGTGCCATGCTGCTGGTGTCTAACCATTTGTCTCGTCGCAATCACGGCTGCGACCACTGTCACCTGCCAGTGGCACTATAGTGGCACCGAATCTAGGCCGCCTTGCTGGAATTGGACCAAAGGCCGTTCCACGCGCTGGGCGTGATCACAACCATTTCTGTTATAATCAACAGCGTAATGATTGTGTATATTTAATGCTTGCATTATGACCTATATCTAACTGCGAGGCGTAGTAGTGTACCCAAATAGATTATATAAATTGCTGGCCAATACACAAAATTATGTGGACATTAATATTCTGTATGGATCATATATAAGGCGAATTACATTATCGAACGTTGGTTGTGGTCTCGCTGCGTCACTGCGTTGTCCTTTGCCAGGGCTATCCCCGTCTTTGAGGGGTGACACCCTGAACACAGCAAGACCCTTGGCCCCTGGAAGTATCGGTCAAGGACCTACATGTCAGTCTTGATTATCTTGATCCAGCTGGAATGTACCAACATTTCAGCCAAATCAGTCGGGAGAGTCAGTTTCATCCCTTTTGGATAGAACCTCATACAGGGGTTGGTCCTATCGGCAATGTCGTCCGTTACAATGTCCTTCAAGACTGCAACGATGCTGAAGCTTTTTGCTTTGTAGGGCATCGGAGTTCTTATTATGGCATTACAAGTGTCCCGCAGGTACGTAGCCTCCTGGTCTGACAGGCGCTCTATGGTGTTCAAGGGGATGACGTCATAGAGCCCGTTGTAGGAGATGGCCATTTCTTTGACCAAATTAATGCGATGTGTGTTGTAGAGGTAAAAGTTCTTCGACGCAACCATGTAGCACAGTCCGCGGTGCTCCATCAGCAGCTTGCATTGGAACAGCTTCTTGGTCTCGCCGGGAGTGAACGTCTCTATGTATCGGTACTCCTTGGCATTGTGCGTGAATTCCACCAGGAACTGCGTGATCTCACTGACCACGCGTTTAACCACCTCGGTAGGGTATGCCTGGATGAGCAATGAAGTCTCTTCATTCCTGAATATATCAGTGAGCACGTCCAATGAGTTCCGTGTCGATTGCTGGTAGTCCGGCGGGTCACTCATCGTGCGCCCACGTAGACCCGTCCACTTTCTCACGTCTGCTCATGCCGTTTGTCGCTGTACAAGTGTGTTCATGCCTCTGCACTGCAGCTGGCTTGGCGACACTGGACCCTTAGCTAGACACCGTTTGGACACAAGTGCCCAAATCACCCGTATTAGGGAAACACCGCCATCTGATTAAAATATATTTGTACACCGCGATACATATTTAGTTTGCGTCATTCTGCGTTTAATTTGGACAGTTACACAGGGCACTTTATCCAGCCGAAGTGGTGTGTAAGGGGGGAGAATGACATCAGCACTTGGAACCGATGACGCCAGTACTAGAAGGCATTAAGCATTTGGAGTACCTTTTATGGGCTATTATAACACAATCTACTGTCTTCTAGCAGTATATGTGCAGTAAAATTTGATATATGTGGAATCCCGTTGCACTGATTGGTGTTACCTCACTCCGGGCGTTTGTCTGACCCACGTGTTTGGATTAGTCTCTTAATATGCTACGTTATATGTCATAGTACCAATGTTCTATGGGATCTCCAGCAAGAAATGGCGCTGTCTCTTCTGGGCTCCATTCTGACAATGCTATGTCCAAGCAATGGAGTATTTTAACCAGAGTACATGTGTTCACCACTAGTAGATATGTAGTACTCTAACTTTTGTATGTCTAATATCGTTTCCAACACGGTGTTCTAGTCATGGCATTTGGTCATACCCTAGAGCACAGGGGACTGGGGATAGAACAGCCAACGTGCCTATACCACATGTATATAGCCAGTGAATGTTAAATCGGTGAGACCACTGGCCACCGAAAACGGTACATGCCGATTGCCAGAGGTGCCCACTAGAGGCTACTGAGTGACAAACTGGGCACTGCCGAGACAACAAACGCTTATAGAACCACTTGTACATAGACTAGCATATTCAAAGTGTCAGTTTAGGAGTACATCATGATGGCGCTCATGAGAACACAGACGATACCCAGGAACTCGAGGAAACCCATACCAATCAGGGTGTAGGTGAAAAGGTCCTCCTTAATAGATGGGTTGCGTGCAGTTCCAGAGACCAAGGCGGCGAAAAGGTTACCAATACCTTGAGCGACACCTCCGACGGACATCAGGGCAACAGCTGCTCCAAGAGTGGCGATTCCACCGTCATACCTGGCACCGAACTTGTTGTTGAATGGCGCAAGGCTGTTCATGCTTCCCTGTAAAAATATTAGCCAATTTGTCTACAATATATGGTATACAAGGTCCATTCCACACCGTGGCCTGGAAAGCCAGAGGCCGTGGGAGCAGCGTGTCTGATCGTGCCTAAAGATGGCAGTAACATACCCTGTTGGCGAAGTTGGTGAGTAAGGTGTTTTGCACAGTAGGTTGGTGTAGGTAGTATGACCTGGGCATTTCGCCGTTGGTCTTTCTGGCCTCGAGCCTCTGGAAGCTTGGGACTTGGGAGAGGAATCGGGCTCCCATTGGGCCATTGAGGCGTACGCCCCTGGCAATTGCGTTAGAGAACACACGTTGCACCGGTGCCATTTTTGCTTGTGTCATACGGGCTTCAACGTTTATTGACGTGGCTTGTTTTGCCTTGGCCATCTGACGCTCCCACACAAGAACCCAACAGCGATGGACTTCTGCCAGGACCTGTTCACCATGGCTGAAACGCGGGATTCTCAAGTGATTCCAATCATAATCGTAAGCATGGAGCCTGTTTACTATAAGGTGTGATATAATAGGTACGGTGTCAAATGGGTTACTACCGGTGTGCTGGAAGGACTGTTGCAGAGTCTATCACGATGTATAGAGATATACTACAACACCGGAATGAATCAGGGATCTATAATACCCTATGATGAGGCATTAGCGATGGGTAAAAATAGTTGGCACCGGGGTCCTCGATGACCATATGGTGTCTTCCACCTCCTTCTGGAATAAACACATTGATTACACATTAGATATAACGACTGAAATATAGCACAATTGGTGTTCAATGATGATATATCACAATCACTGGCCACGTGACAGCAACACAGTTTGACGGCAGCTTTTGGCCGTGGGTCTTGGCCACTATTGTACAGTGTATGTTGATAAAACCACTAGTGTGAACATTACCACTGGTGAAATTAACCTGGTGCCTAGATCGAGACCATACCTCTTACTGGTGTTCGGCAGGTGGGGTGGAGGCTGTGCGCCCGGGTTTTAAGCGTCTGCCCGGGCGCTCTCCCACCGACAGTGAAATATAGACGCATCTTGCGTTGTATAAATATTTGATCGGAGTCTCACATAAACTTCACACTGCGTAGGCACGATGGTGAAGGCCAGCGGCTCGAAGATCAAGCCGTCACTCAGGCAAAACCTGACCCACTTCCACATAGTCGGCCGTGCGGCTCCGTCTAAGAAGAACCCTAACCCGTTGATTTACCGTATGAATATTTTCGCCAAGAACGCGGTACTCGCCAAGGGTCGCTTCTGGTACTTTATGCGTAAGCTCCAGAAGGCCAAGAGGTCAGGTGGTGAAATCCTGGCCTGCAACGTGCTCCACGAAACCAAGCCCACACAGGCCAAGAACTACGGTGTTTTGCTGCGCTACGAGTGCCGTACCGGTATCCACAACATGTACAAGGAGTACCGTGACACCACCCTCACTGGCGCCATTTCCCAGATGTACGGTGAGATGGCCGGTCGTGACCAGGCCCGTGCCAGCTGCATCCAGATCATTCGTGCACGCCAGATCGCCAATGAAGACTGCCGCAGGACACGTACTACCCAGCTGCATAACCCTAAGCTCAAGTTCCCCATTCTCAAGCCACAGTCATATGTGAACAAGGCCGAACGCCAGCTATTTGTTGGCACCAGGCCCTCTCTTGACTACTGAGAAACTTGCGAGGCAGTAATGATATTGCTAACCTAAGTGTGTACATTGTTATATAGTGCAGATGTTAAAGCTGCTGTGACACCAATGACTGGTCTACGCTAAATAGTTATCCAAATAATCAAGCACGCTAACCACATCATGAAATGAATATCTACATGCGTTATGATTGATTAAAAAACTGCGTTCGTAACAGTTAAGCACAATGGTATCATGTAGATATAAAATAACTACACCACTGTCTCCTAACACCTTACCCGGTGTAACCCGGGTATATCAATCATACACATGCGTTCGATTGATCCGTTGACCTTGTCCCACCTTATACACCATTAGACATAGAAGGGGTACTGCGGAGGGGGGGTAACCGAACAAACCCCCAGTGCTAATCCACAGTGTAGTGGATGCACCTGCTTCCGGCAATCGTTCCTAGTAGAGAGTATATATGCAAATGTTTTTTGTAGGAGCCATCAACAGCGGTTTCTTCCACTTGGATAAAGATAATAACTTCGGGTCGAGCACCTGCAAAAAACAATGAACATATATCCCAAGTCGTTAAAACACCTCTTGATAACTACATTCGTAAACATCCCGTAAAGATGTTTCATTTGCATAAGGTTGTGAACTATTGGATAAACTGCAATAGCCCATGGTTTTCTGTACTGCATTAATTATAGATAGATTCTTTTTAGTCACACCCCACGAATAAGCTTCATTTATAAATAGGAGAACAAACATATTGCTCCTGAACTATGCCGCTTTGGCATTTAATATTGCGCCCGTACAATGGTGCGCATGATTACTACATTTTTTTCTTCACGGAAAACTTCATTACATACACATTTAAAAATTGACAATCACCACTCCTTGACACCTTCAATGTTCTCAACACATATTTGTTAGTATATCCATCAGCCTTGGTTATGCCATCAACTGCGGTACAACATGGGCATTATTATCATCGAATCCCCCCTCGATCGATTTAATGACACTACCAAATTGCACTTTGTTATGACATAATGTTTGTTAGATTCCACCCCGCTAAGTCTCTAATCAACATTTGTTGCATTTTTTTGTAATCCCACACCTGCGGCGACTGTACAAGCAATGTTGATTTTTTACAAATCAATGACATTTAAAGCAAGTACAGTGGCCACCTTGTAATTGCAACGACCGATATCCAATGGCTCCCCCTTTGCGATAGGTTCGATGCGCAGACTAACAGCTGTTTGCGATCGATGCGATGGGCACTGCTACGTGCCATTTTGCTTTTGCGAGCATATTTTTTACAACCCAAAGCGAGTGGTAGTGAAAACACCGCCCACAACAGACATTTTTGAATTCTTTTGCAAAGCAAAAGTGTCCACATACCAAGCGACTTCGAAAAATATTTGTCGAAATCATACTCGATAAACCGGGTTGGACTTCATGAAAATCATGAAGTGATTGTTAGCTGCCTCACATTTACCATATGCTGCATATCGGGCATCTAGGGCGCTATTAATAATTTTTTTATTTGTCTACTGCTGCGTGGAATATCAGGTGATGACACCACCAGCTGCAGTTCCGCTCCCTTTTTCCACGCAACTGAAAATCCTAATTGGCGGCCTCTCCAGTTGTCAAATATTTCCCATAGATTGCTGACATAATGCTGAATAAATCTGGAGTGGCTGCAAATTATTGTATGGTCCCACTGCACTGGAATCCATTGGACCGGTGTTGCTAGCTAGGACCTCCAATGGCTAGTAGATACAACATTGGGGAAAAGGTGACAGTTAATTAAATGGAGACACTATTTTAGCCAGGTGACCATGTGATGTATGTTCATTGCTTAGTCAAGCGTCCAGATTGTAAAATTTGCAGTCTTTTGAGCAGCCGATAGTCAGACAACATATATCACTATGTTTTGGAGCACTTATTTGGAAGGTATATGTTGTTAAATCTGGGAAGCGTTGTACCAGAACTATTTTGTGCTATGCCAGTGGTCACATTGTGTCACTGATAGGTTCCCCTTGGGGGTCATTCCATAAGGACCTATATTCTATCACCTATGGTATCAGTAATCTAAGCAGAACTAGATGCCGATATACTCAGAACAATTCCGACTACGAAACGGTATATGCTCGATGTTACTAGTGGCATCGTGAATCCAGACGAGAGAGTATGGTCGACAAAGGCACATTAGTCTACCAGGGTCATTTGTAGCAATGCCATATGGTTATATGCCAAACTGAAGTACTATATGGTGGCACCGTAGATTTATTAGCGATGAACCCTTAGAATAACGTGGTATAAACGACCATGGGTGATATAAGTGTTGGAGCATATAAGAGAGTTGTAAAAAACCCACACCTACGATCTAATCGAACATGAGGTCTATCACACATGACGGATTGCTAGTTGTATAGTTGGAAACAATAAGATGGCGTTTTTTGGTTGACCGGAAGGCGATTCTTTATGGAGGAGTGGCAGTCACGGGCCAACCTGGCGAGACAGCGGTCAGTGGTGTGTGAGCGATGTAACAGGTACACCTGCAGCAAATGTGTGCATTTTAGATGCCCATGCTATTGTTTCTGTCGGCAGCAGGTGTCGGCTGGGCCTGTAGCCCCGGTCCCCAAGTGGGGTGGGCGCGGTCATCGTCCTTCTTTCGTTCGTATAGTCGCAACACTCGTAGAGTTTTTTGCCTGAAATAGGGTAATTCGCACATTCACTCACTATGGTAGGCCTAATACCTGAAGTATGTCTAAACCACTGTGCAGGGTATCGACTTGGAGAAGGGTGGTAGGGTCAAGAAGCCCGGCCGCAAGGCCTTGGTTAGCGAGGACCCCTACTTGCGCTTGCTGGTTAAGACGTACAAATTGTTGGCACGTAGGACCAGGAGCGCGTTCAACCGCACGGTGCTCAAACGCCTTATTATGCCACGCCGATTCAAGGCACCAATATCCCTATCGAAGCTGATCAAGCACATGAAGGGCAAGGAGAACACCACTGCAGTCATTGTGGGAACCGTGACAGGTATGTCATAGCCAGGATACGGGCAGTTCCGTGTGTAAATCGTTGTGTGGGTGGCGTCACGGCAACACCGGCCGATGATGTATTTAAACTGTTTTTTGGGTTAAACCCGTTTGTGTCAAGTCATGAGGAAAACATGATGATGTATGTTTCTACTGAATCGCGACGGTCTTCTGACAATGCTGGAGAGGGTAGAACTTACTGATTTCTCTCACGCACGCTACGCAGGTTGCACGTCGCCCAGTGTATTTGGTGTGGTTTATGTGTTTGTGAAATCTGTATAAACCCTGTGGTAATCGCATTTATAACACCTATTCACAGATGACCTGAGGGTTACCCAAGTACCCAAGCTTAGCGTGTGCGCTCTCCGCGTTACTGAAACCGCTCGTACTCGCCTGTTGAAGGCTGGCGGTGAGGTCATCACTTTCGATGAGTTGGTTGCCCGCGCCCCAACCGGTACCAACTGCACGCTTCTCCGCGGTGCCACCAAGGCCCGTGAGGCCGACAAGCACTTCGGCAAGGCACCCGGTACGCCACATTCGTCCGCCAAGCCCTACGTCCGCTCCAAGGGTCGCAAGTTCGAAAAGGCTCGTGGTCGCAGGAAGTCTTGTGGTTTCAAGGTCTGATCGTACTACTAACCTTTTAATACTGTGTTGCTCTAGGTGCTGTACATACGTGTCTAATGAACTAGTTCTGTGAATAGCTCTATCCCAATATAATGGAAGTGGTCTCAACCACGTGTTTCAGTTGTACCATATATTAGTGATGTTGGGTGGGTAAAAGCGTGGCATGGCCCCTTAGACGACAATGTCGGCATCCACCTGGTCGAACGCAGACTGCACCTCCGAGGATTTCCTATGGTGAACCTGGTGCTCGTCTGTCTTGGAGCTGGAGGAAGAACGTGATGGGACTTCGTCCTCCTGGTTCATGTTACGCACCATTTTGAGCCTACGATAAATGTGACACAGCAGTGGAATGACCGACCTGTAGAATTCTTCGCGCTCCAGCTCATCAAGCTCACGCTTAATGTATTCCACATGGTCATCAATAGTCGGAATGACCAGCTGCATACATGATGGGACAGAGCAGTCATGACCTACATTGTCCAAAGCGTTCACACGCCGGTTTGTCATTTTGATTTCCTGCTCGAGCATCATAAAGGAAACCTGTGCGGTGTATAAGGCGCAAGTGCGCTCTCTGCGTACCTGCAGCGACGCCAGCTCTGCCAGAGTCTCCAGGAACTCCAAATGGGCAGTCTTCACAGAGTGGATCACATTGCCCCCAGTAGTGAGGCCGATGTTTGCGATAACATCCACAGTTGGGTCGATTTTAAGCTCGAAATGTGGGATAACAACACCAGCGACGTTCTCCGTGCGTACGCGCAGGGTGACGGCAGAACGGCCGGCAGACTCCACAACGAGAGACTTGAAGTCACCGGCTGACCATACAGCGTTGGCCAACGCATAGGAGGCCTCGTTGAAACCCTCAATCACCTTTTCCTTACCCTAAGTGGGTATATTACAACGTGTTTGAGAAGATGACCTTACCTGGATGGTGTCCTTGAGAAGCTTTCTGAACTTCGAAGTCAGAGCATCACTTTTACGCTTGAGCAACGAATAACCTAGATGTGCATTCGCTCGCTTCTGCTTCAGGACTTGAAGCATCCTGCAGTGATAAGTTCAATGCGCGCGGCGACGGCAACTCACATTCGAGACGGCAAAGGCTTGCTGGAGGAACTCATTGTGACTAGACTACAAGCATTGTGTGTATTTTTAAAGTAAGATTAAAAAGTGTTACCACGTAAAGTGTGAGATCTCAGGATTTATGTAGGGTGAGCGGTGCATCACGAAGGTTCGCGGCAGCGTGTCAAGGAATAATAGTTCTTGTCACTATAGGGTACGCTTGAACACAAGGGCCAAGCTACCAAAGCCTAGACACCACTGTAGTCCAGCGGTAGCCAGATTGTGCGACATTATAGCTCCGAATATAGGCACGTATGTTGCATAGACTAGGCCCGTATAGCTCCTAGTATTGAGACCCAATGAAGTCGTTACTAGACCACTGTCTTGAGCAGTTTTGTATAACACGATTCAATGGGATCACCTTGGTACCGCCGCCGCTAGTCGAAAGGCAACCACTGACCTACCATGCCAGTCACTGGATAGATCCCTCGGTCCCACACAGTGTGCGGGTACGATCACTTCTTCACAGCCTTGACCTTGTTGGCAGCAGGGTTGGCATGGGCCTTGACACCCTTGGAGGCCTTGTACTCCTCCAACATCTTGAAGTAGGCCTTCATGTTCTCTCGCGATGTCTGCTCACGCTTGATGCGAAGAGCGATGCGTCGGCGTTTACGCTGGATCCTCTGGGGAGTCACGAGCCTCTGGATCTTTGGAGCCCGGGTCTTGTTGCGCCCTTCAACCTTGCGCCTGATGACGTACTTGCGGACATCATCCTTGGGGCCGAGGTTAAAGAGTTTGCGGATCTTCGAAGCCCTCTTGGGACCGAGCCTGCGGGGTCTGTCCTCATCAGTGAGACCGGGGATTTCCTGGGGTCCCTTCTTGACAACCACCAAGTTGAGGATGGAGAGGTCGGGGGAGGCGATGCAGCCGCGCACAGACTTACGGCGCATCTCACCGGTCCTCCTAGGGCGGTAGCACTTCATTCCCTTCTTCAACAAAAGCCGTACACGGCCAGTGGTGAGAACACCCTGCATCATGGGAAATCCCTGCTTGTCGTTACCACCCGATATTTTGAAAACGTAGCCCTTGAACTCGTCACCGAGCGAATCACCGGGAACCTCGGTTCCCATACGCTTTTCATAAAATGGGAGCAGGCGTTTTTCATCGTCGACCTCCATGGTCTTTTGCATACCCGTGTACGGGTTCGCCAGGTTGAGCTTCATCTTGATCACACGCCAGAGAATTTGCCAACTAGCATATCACGGGCTAAATGTGTTTGCTAAAAAGCTAATCAGGAGAGTGGATACCGTTGCGAGTGGCCTGGTTGCCGAGTTTACCAGCGGGCTGCGAGCGTGGGGGCTACGCGCCTGCGTGCCGCATCGACGCCGTCGGGGTCTATGTCAAATAATATACACCGCTACACATCAAACTAATGTCTATTCCACTCTTTTGTGTTCGTTCACTTTGATGTCCAAGGCCAACCGGTTGATATACACCCAGGCATATAACCGACAGTGTTTGCCAATCGCACGGTGTAATGAAGTCATATGTGGGTTGGACCTGAGGGTAACAGCAACACTGTAGTAATGTGATATTACCGCCAACGTGGTTGATATACTACCACCACTCCGCTATAGAACCAATAGAGACAGTGGTTACTTGACGTAGTACCACCGCACTATGTAAAGCTACAAACACCGTGCTATATCACACAATATAGGGTACATAAACACTTTAGCAATGTGTTGTTAAAACCCTTGGCATCGGGGATAGTGGTTTATACACCTCACTGGCGTCTTCAAAAGGCTGGGACGCTAATGGACCCTCTCGGTTCTTGAGTGGCCCCGAAGCAGGTGCGTGCCGTATCGTCTGGCTATGCCAATACCGGCAAAGTGTGGCCTAGAATCAAACGCCACACTTGCAGGCATCTCCACACTTGTTCTCGGGAGTGCATTGGCAGTTGTCACCACAGGTGCAGTTATCACAGCAGTGGCATCCACCAGCCTTGGGTTCCTCCTTGTCGTGCCCATCACCGAGGCAAGCGGCGTCGCAGTTGCATTCAGCCACGCAGCTGCAGTCGTTGCACTGGCAGTCAGCGCCACACTTGCAGACAGAACCACAGTCACAAGCGTCACAGGCACAGTCGCCCTGGTTACAGCAGTCGTCGCCCTCTTCGGGCATGAGGTCACCACCCATATCCATACCAGGCATTCCTGGCATGCCGCCCATGCCGGGCATACCCATTTTACCAAAGGGGCCGAAGTTAGGCATCTCGAAATCGTCCTGGAAAACATTGTCGTTGTCCTCAGCATCAGAGTCGATCCACCTGTCCCAGTCGATCTTGATCCAGTGCTTCTTGCCATCAGAGTTCAAAGAGGGCCACTTCTCACTCTCGTTCTTCGGAAGCTTGAACCGCAAAAAGCGGTCGTTAGCCTTCAGAGCCTCCGAAGCCTTGATGGGCTTGTAAAACTGGATGCAACAGTCATAGTCGTTACCGTTCTTTTTTCCCGAAATCTTAAGTGAAGTGTCGTCGAGGTTTATCGCAGTGCCCTCCTGAGGGAGCTCGACAGTAACCAGCACTGCATCTTCAGTCTGGGCCCAGAGGACGTTGGGTGACAATCTGACAAGCCAATGTGTAACATGCTGGGATAACCTACGCCATGGTTGAACAGGGATGTCTTGTTGCTCCGGGAATGTGTAACAAATACGCCGGGGTTGTCCGTGCCGGCTAGTATGGATCTGCGGAAGGTAGTACGTTCGTGAGTCGGTAGCAAGTATCTATACGATAGTAACTGGTTTCCTGGATACAAACGCGTCGCACACTACCCAGGGAACAGGTGCTATGGGGATAGGGGGCAGTAACAGAAATATAAGACAAAAGGCAGTACACTGAATCTATAGAATAGTGAATAACTGATGTATAATCGCTGCCTGAGATGCACTGTGTACATGGCAGGATCTCGACGTGTGGCAAAGTGTGTGCGTGGCGTACTTTGTACACAGCCGTTGTGATCGATGCCGTCGTAGCGCCGTGTTTTGCAACCTAGCGGCTACAGAACCAGCGTGTAGTACAGAAGGTATACACAATCTGTGGCGGAGGAATCCAGATATACGCCAGAGAAGATCGGCTGTGTCACATAGATCGGAGCATCTGGCAACACACTGTGCATGCCTGATAATGATTTATATATAAAATGAGATAATATTGGCCACTGAGGTTGATAATCTATATCCACGTGGGTCTTTGGACAGACCCGCTGGTTGTGACTAACAACGTCTATAGTGGATACCATTTCAAAACCCATATTACACTTAGAGATACCACACAATGCAGAATATACAATGTGAATAAAATTATGACAATATAGTCACTAGGCTGTTAGGAGGTAATGAACCATCTGTGGTTCCATGTGCGAGGCACATCGGCCAGTGCCTTCTACCGTCTGGAGGCAACGTTGGCACGTGGAAGCCTTGTTTTGGCGCCTGGTACACGATATCTAAGACATGTAGCGGAAAGCCAAACAGTAACCACGGGTGATTCCCGGTATCTGGCACACAAACGTAACACTGGAATACTGGGAAACAAGGATACGCAACGCCCGGATCATGAGTGCGCAGAGGCTGGAACGACACATCTATATCGCTATGTGCTGGAGAATCATGGCAAACTCAGCCTGTATACCATGTGTAACCACGTGGAACGGTTGTACGAGGCGAATATGGCCGATGTGGAAGTCACAAACTTGCTGAGGTTGAAGCTGGTTGATTCTTTGAGTGAGATCAACACTGCCATTGTGATGGGCAGGGTGCTGTACCTGCTGGGGAAAAGCCCATCAATGGACGACAATTTCTTCGTGATGATAACGAACCACATTCATCGCAATCAACTCTACCCGGCGGGAGACTCGCCGCGCCTCTGGTGTCGGTACTTCAAGTTCATCGGTGATAACAGGATCTACCACAGACCGCTGCTGGAAGTGCTGGCCGCCGGGTTTTATGACTACCTGGCGGATCGCGTGGAAAGTGCTACTGGGCCGTGTAGTAGAAGGATGCAGGAGGCCGTAGCCTTGGCCTCGTGGGCACTGGCGATTTCAGCGCCAGACCTTGCGTTGGACCACCTGTTTGGTTTGATGCTGAGATTTGTTGCACAGCCTGGCGTTGATCGCAGTGTGGTGATACGGGTCTACTGGAGCAGTGCCATATCCAATCGCCTCTTGGAAAACCTGGATATAAAGGATATAGGCCGCATGCTGGACGAAACTCTAGCTGGGAGTAATGTGGGCCCGCGCCATAAATCGCACCTGCACCAAATATACACCACCCTCCGCTGTCTAAATATGGCCGGCATAGAAGATAAAGGCCTTACCAAACGGTGTTTGGAATCGCTGCACGCGTTAAGGTACGGCTATAATGACTCCAAGATATCCACAAGCCAGAGGTACGTATCAGATGTCCTGGTGAGGCTGGGAGTGCCACACCGAGTGGAGGTGTTGACGCCCGATCTGCTGAGCATCGATATTGCCATTGAGGGCGATGGCGAACAAATCGCACTTGAAGTGGACGGGCCCCTGCACTTCATTCGTGTATGCGATGGTAACGAAGATAGTACACCGATGCATACGGGACCCACTCGTGCAAAGCAGACATTCCTGAGGTCCAGCGGATGGCTGGTGGTATCGGCGCCACCGGTGAAGCTCGATGATGGCGATGATTTGGCCTCGTCAATAGCGTCAGTGGACATGTACTACAAGAAGATACTCATGAATTCCGGAAGCAAATACCTCAACCGGTTATTGGGGTAACCAATAGCTCCAAATGGAGACTGAACACAAAGTGGGCACTATAGTATACTTAATCATGTAAACATTGGTGCATAATATACTACATTATACAAGCTCCATAAGTGTTATATGTCCCGTGGCCGCCAAGCCCTAATAATGATCGCCTGATTAAGCCGATTCCGACGGTGAAGTGGCAACCTTGACAAGGAGTTGTGAAATACCCTCGAGTTGCGATTTCTGAGCAAAAATTTCCTGCTTCAGTGACTCTATTTGTTCCTGGATCTCCTCGTATTTCGACGCTAATTGCCTCTCACGCTCCTGGAGTTGGGGCAGAGCAGGTATCTTGTTGATGACCTTGAGCATCTTGTCATAGTGCTCGTTCACATTCTTGCGCCATACGCGTCTAGTTGTTGCTTCATCGAGCTTGCGCTTAATATTGGGGACCTACGAGATATAACGCATTATAGGGGAAACCTACATTCTCCTTTATGCACGCACGCTTCAGGGTTAAATCAGTGGCGTGTTCCAGCGTCTCCTTGAAACGCCAACATGCACGGTTAACCTGCGATTCCATCTTGGCCTTTATACGTATGCCCATTGTTTTGATCTTGTTCAACAATTCAGGCTGGATCTCGCCTTGCTCATATTCCAACGTCTCGTACAACTGCATGAGGGCGTTGGCCATTGTGTCTATCTCCGGCTTCTCATCACACAGCCTCTGCAGAGCCAAACCTGCTATAATGTTGTCGTTTTCTACGCTAGCTGGCACTACGGGGTCCGGCTCCTTTTTGAGAGTGGGCTCGCTTTTGGCCTCTTTGGTCGGTGTTGTTGAGTCCGCACGATCACGGCGCTCCTTGCGGTCGTCACGGGAGGGATATCGGTCGCTATGTGAGTCCCTTGGAGCATCCCTGGAGCTTGCCTTGGGCGGAAACCGGCTAGTGTCATCGTGGGTCCCAGTTGATGTGCGAGCCTTCCCCTCCTGAGCTCTATAGCTACTGGTCCTGGTAGAGGACGCCCTCCGGCTAGACTCCACCATTTATACTGTAAATGTGTGTGTTTTAAAAGCGAAAACGAACGATAGAGAGAATATAAATTCTGTTTAGCCTAGTCACTGGCGTGCCTTCTGCAGCAGGGGTGTACCATAGTGACATGCCCCTAGTAGTTCGTTAGACTCTATAATCTATACTGTGTTGTAATATAGAAAAGGATATTATCATTTGGGGTGTTATTCGTCATCGGAATCCGGGAGTATTACCGTCGTTGCGCTCCACTGGGTCACACCGTCTAGAGGTGACCACAAGTGGTAATATACTCCCCGAGATTTGGCCAAAGTAGCACTGCACAATGGCAGAAGAAGAATTTGAACGCGGTCTCTTTGAGGATTCTGAAGGATCCTCGGGCGAGCAAGAGTTGGACTCACACCTTACCACCGATGATGCGCCCATGAATGAGGATGTGGCGCCGGCGATGCCGGGTCCGATAACGGAGATGGATATAGACACCACGCCCCTTACGGCCACCCACAAGAGTATACTCCGTACTGCATTCCCTGTGAGGGACCACCATTTGGTTATTTGCAAGTTTCCGCCAGCGGTGGCCATTGCGGCATCGCCTTTCAATGAGGCCATGGAACGACAAATGTTGGCGCAGAACCCAAAGATGCTGGAAGAACCCGTGGGAAGTGACAATTCAGTGATGATGCGCTGGAGGTTCAAGCCATCCCCAGAGGGTAGCTCGTCACCATTTGGCGAGTTGGAAACGAATACGCACTTTGTAGAGTGGGACGATGGCAGCTTCACCCTCTTTGTGGGAAGTACCCCGCTTAACGTGGATTATCGCAGCGAAACTGTCTTCCTCCTGGAGGACTCATGCCCAGACATCAAGCCCATACACGCCGTTATCACCGAACGTATGCAGACCAAGTTCTCCAATATCTTCAAGAACAAGTTTACGCGTTCGCGCGATTTCGGCGCCAGGCGCCAGAAGATGGCACTTACATCCATTGCAGATGCCGTCTCTTCACACATCACTGTACAGCGTCATCGTCTTATGACCCGTGAAAATGAGCGGTTCCGACGTATGCAGCAGTCTAGCATCTATAAGCCACGAGGGCTGACTCGCTCATTCCTAGAGAGTGATAGCGATTCACAGTAGGCCACTAATATATCTGTGCTTTGGTAGGATAACCACTATCTGGTTAGACTTAATATAGATGGACACCATACATTGGCTTTGATAGGATAACCACTATCTGGTTAGACTTAATATAGATGGACACCATACATTGGCTTTGATAGGATAACCACTATCTGGTTAGACGTAATATAGATGGACATGACCTTTATAGGTTGCGATATTAAATAACAGTGTTCTGATGCACTACATTGATGCCGTAGGTCATACCCACGGTGTGTTACAGAGTGGGAACACCGGGACCACATTAGGCAACTGAGGTTTAAGCCGTTGCCTAGATATCGAGGTGGCCACTAGTCTCGTTGTTACGCAAGTCGGGGTCCGATATGAGCACAGCTGCCGCCGGCTTCTGGTTGATGTGGAGATACTGCCTCCGGCGACGGATTCTGTTCTCTTCCTCACGCCGCCTGAAAATTGCATCCTGTGATATTATGACAACTAGTGGGTGTGACCTACGTGCTCGTTGTTGATATCACACTTGCGAATTCGAGTGTCTGCCTGCAACGTCCGGGAAACCTCGTCCTGACTGTCCTCCGCTGACTTGATTAGTCCAAATGAAAGTGACATTATGGCGATCCCAGTAATAACCGTGATGAAGTAAGTCTGACCAGCTGTCCTATTAGGGAAGAAGAGGAACTTGGGAGGTGTCTTGTTGGCAGCGGCGTTGGCTGCTCGACGAGTCCACTTCTGCCAGTCTTCCATCGTGGTTTGCGCAGCATCACTGGGTGGTGTATAACCTAGGTGGCATCTGAGTTGCCACACAGTGTTGTTAATCGATTCTCAGGGTGGTCACAATGTCTAAGGTCATAGTTGTCTAGCACATGGTAAATACAAACTATATACCTAATGTATTGGTATTTTGATCACTAAATGTTGTTTTTAGTACTAAGGTGTAGATATATGGCGTCCAGTGCCCAGTTTTGGGGCGTTATATCGAATGTGTATCTGTAGATGCCCGCGCTGTTGGGAACACTTGGTGTAACACACTACCAGTTATGGGATCTGCACATGTA
This sequence comes from Babesia ovis, assembly GCA_023705535.2. Lineage (NCBI taxonomy): Eukaryota > Apicomplexa > Aconoidasida > Piroplasmida > Babesiidae > Babesia > Babesia ovis. The sequence goes on from BLIY01000003.1 coordinate 701,414, forward strand.
TAACGCGAACTATGGCGGTGGGATGAACTGACAGCGACTATTAAAGTGCTGTTTTTACTACAAATGTAGTAACCACTTGATATACTAATAATGTAGTAATCAGTTGATATACTAATAATGTAGTAAACACTTGATATACTAATAATGTAGTAACCACTAGATATACCACTAATACATTAGATGTCACTTCGGGCTCCACATACCAAGGCGGGTGGCAAATAACAGCTGCAAAAACTTCTGCTCAATGTTACGATCACGGCGCATGTCAAACTTGATCAATTGATCCAATAAGACAATCCCTAATGCCATACTGGGACATATCAAAGATACCTGCATGGGGAAAAAGTCCCTAATCTCAGATGCAGATATGCCACAAAAGTAGAGACGTAAACTAGAGACAACCACTTGACACGCCAGTACCGCAAAGGATACCATCATCCAGTTGAAGTTGCACCACGCACCGCCGCAACCGTCACCGTACTTGTCAACCCAAGAACTAGAAGCAGTCACGAGGTAAAGTACCAATAATACAGAAGTAGAAGCCTGGGCAAGGTGGAATGGCGTATCTGGAGATAACACCACGCCCACTGCCTCTAGCTGAGACTTGGCCGCAGCAATGGAATCTCGTAATTGAGTCACGCAGGTACGCATAGGGATGCTCAAGGTGTCGTCACAGGCGCCAAGCTCCAGTGCTATGCCCCTGCTCAAGAGGTGCTTCATAACAGAACGCCGGATGAAGAAAAAGGAAATGAAGAAACCCATTGCAGCCAAAGAAGTAGTCAAACATAAACGAGGGTATGCCCTCAGCATGCTTTTGGTCTTTACCTTGAGTTCACCCTTGTGGATCTTGTTGGGGAGCATTTGCATGATGTTGTCATCAGCAGGGTTGGACAACAGTGACACCGAAATCATCGGGACGTAGACGAAAATAGTTAGCGTAAAGTCAATTGGTCGGATAAACTCAGGAAACCCTACACAATATTGCAAAAATAATAGCCAACCAAGTGAGTGACATGCCAATTTCAAGAAGGCTGCTGCCTCCTGGATGTTGGTAGAAACGTGGCGAGCAACACGGAAGACCTCGTACAACATCTCCATGACAAAATAAGGGTCAGCCACCTTGTACATTGAGGAAGTCTGGAGGTCACAAGGCAAACTAGTGAGTGCGGCAGAGAGCTTCATCTCAGGAAGTGCTTCGTCGAATATATGCGCGGATGCAACACCACTCCAACGCTTGCCCCTGCAGAAGCGGCACACTGGGTGGTAGCCCTGGGCAACCGATACCGAGCTGTGAGCTTCCCTAAAGACACAAAAGTTAGATGGTCTCAAACCAGCGCCAATGCACATGATAGTTTCACCGTTGTTGCGCAATATACGCAGCATTTCAGCCGTGTTTTTAGTGTTGCAGTTGGCAAATAGCGACACTTGCAACGGGATGTCATCGACTTCCTCAATGTGACGCTTGATGTTCTCTATACCGCTGGGCAAAACCACATTGCCCTCTTGGTTGATGTAAGTAGAACGCTCGGAGTCATCCAGACTAATCATGGAGTTCCAGCTGGTTTCCAACCCCAGGTGCGCACCCATGACCCTAGTCTGGCGTTCGTCATGCTTGCTGAAGTATACAAAACGTATACCAGCTTCGTGGAATGACTGGATACGACCGGGCACCTCCTTGGGGTACAGCCGTTTGCTTGCTGATACACCCAATAAAATAGTGTTCTTTAGACATGAACTGACCACGTCACCCACACAGCCCTTGATTATGCGTTTCTTGATAACCCTGGGAATGGTGCCCCAAGGCTCGAAGCTGGGGTCGTTGGAGTCATGCTTCTTCAATTGCTTGAACCATGATGAAATCCACTCTCCACCATATTGCATTTTGAGGTCAGTAGCAGGTTCTAGGTACATGTACTTGCGTTTACGCCTGCCTTCAAACTTTGCTGATTTCACGTTGAATACCGTGGTTGCATCCAGATGAGCCATTAGCATGTTGAATTCGTCCAGGTGGATGGGTTTGTAGGCATAGGCAAAAGACGACATCCCAGATGAAACCCACTGCATATTAAGGTCTTTTAGTTTACGCTTCATGAGCCTGTTGACACCAAGAATCTTGCCTTGTTGGTGGTTGTGGTAATTCAAGTTGCGTTCCAGGAGCATCTCGAGCTTGCCCTTCGCAAACAGTTGGACAATCTGCTTCCTAGGGTCGCGCATAAAGAACAGGAGTAACTTCCCATCAGGCTCGTGAGCCTCATCAACAAGCATCACAAAACGTAATAACCGGAATCGGCGACTGAATGACCTCTTTAGGCCAATAGAACCAGTGAAAGTACATAGACAGTCTGTGAAATCACGGAACTTCTCATTGGCCAACATGCCTACATAGGTATAAATCAATTCGGGTGGCAGTTTGAACAGGGATGGCGGTTGGTACCTGGGGAACTGTGTGACCGACATTGCAAACGATAGAGGCAACAACTGTGGCAAACAACTGCGACCATCCTCATTGTTGAACCTGACATACTGCTTCCCAAATTGTGATGAATCCGAATATACATCCAGGATAACTAGATTCTCATGAGTAGTTGAGGGAATGGAACATGTAGCACCTCGGTAACTTTCATCACCCTTTTTATCACATTCGGAATTGATAGTGCATCTTCCAGTGTCCGCCGCCCCACTGTCAACCTGGGAATCACTTTCTGATAATGAGTCGCCATCGGACCCAGGGGGAATAGGTGCTGCCTTGTCGTTGCCCCTTATGATGGCAATCTCCTGCAGAGTGGAGCACCCTTCTTTCAAGAGACCGACATCATCCACAAAACATAAAAGTGTGACTGAAGATAGCACGTTTAGTAAACTACCGGCACTGTCGAGGCCACGCTTCATCACTTTGTGCAGTTCCTTCAAGTGGTTCACCAGCGGTATCTGGTTGGCGTCCATATCACTGTCGACGGAACCAGCCCTTGAGTAGCCATTGGTCGAACTCGAACTGGAGCTAGAAAGTTGTGGGCAAATGTCAACAGTCAATCTTTTCTCATTATACCAGTTGAATAAACTCTGCAGTTTGACATTTCCCCAAATGTCCGCCAACTGCATGAGTGGCTCGAATCCCGGAAATGCGAAACATACAAACAGAGTTGATACCACAAAAACCAAATTCTGCCAATCCTTGGTCTCACTAGTCAGCAGCTGAGCGACTGCCACTACTCCAGTGAGTAGGATGTACACGCACAGTTCCACCAGGGTAATGTGGGTCCTCGAGAAGTAGGTGCTGTCACTGAGGTCCCATACCGAATTTTTGTAGGACTCGCTGTTGCTATCTATAGGCGGCTCGAATATGTTGCGCTCGCCACTGAGGTTGATAAACGGGTTGGCATAACGCTTGCAATTTAGGAATGCCTCCAGTTGTGGGACCATGGCATCACTTTGGGCAATATACGATCCGTCTATAAGCTCCACATTCGGACTGGACTCGCCGATATCCGTGCATACACTCCCAAATTTCAGAAGCTGGTCCGCCAATACCAAGTTACCATCAGTGTCACAGCTGAGTATAGCGCGGCAGTCACAGGGAAACACTTCCCCAACCTTCAGCTTGAAGACATCTCCTGATACCAATACATTAGTGGGCAAACGCTTCCACTCCCGATTGCGATAGACAGGTATCAGGACTGAGTTGGGAGGGTCAAAGGCAAACCTCTTTTGCTCCAGCTCAGCGTGCACAGAAGCAACAATGTCGTTACTGAACGCATTAAGGACGTCCTTCACGCGCTCAGTAACCCGCGAATTCCGGATGCGCTTGGTAGTAATCTTCACGAACGCGTTGAGCGTGAGCCATCCGAAGATGAACAGGAGATGAATGAGACTTGGGGTTCTATGTGCACTCTCCTGAGTAACGTAGACGGTAAAGATTCCGATAAATGCGATTGTGCCGAGACACAGGTCCTTACGGAGCAATGGCTCAAGATACGATCCAACGCTGGTCTGTTCTTCATTCCTTTGAAGCGATTCCTGAAGGTAATGTTGCAACCGCTGGCACGGGGTGGCGGTACCATTTCACTGCTATCATCATTCTGCTTCGTGTCACACATGCAGAAGATGGAACACGAAATCATAGAAGCTATATCAAAAAAGTAGTCACACATGGTGTATATAACCAAGAATTACATTGGGGTCAGTGAACAGGTTCACAATACTGCTGCATAGTGACATGTATGGCGGCGGTAGTATATGCAAAACAAGATGTGGATATGGAAGGTGGTGAATACATACGGCATGTAACGAATTAACACATAACATAGCACCAGGATCTAAGTAGCATACATTATAAATATTAACAGGTGGGCCAGTTAGGTCATTCAAAAATTATGTTAATGCAATAAATACAAATGTTCTTGTGTATATTGCTGTAATACAGCAAAGAATATAGATCTCTTATTCGCCGTTAGATAGAAGAGGTAAAAATAATATACATGTGCCAACAGGATCATATGGACACTGGCTGATACCACGTGACACTGGACCAACACTGATAACCACTCGTGACTACTAGTGGTAATAACATATACTACTATTGAAATGTACTACTTACCTATATTGTTAGCTAATAATACCACACCTCACAATAATTACTACTAATAAGTATCACTGGTCACAATTACTAAGTATCACTCATCACATATATAACCGTACAAGTCTGTTATGACTATTATTACTAGTAATTACCGTACAGTACTACCGCCTACTAATAAGCACATGTACCACTGGAGCATACTAACAGATATAAACGTACCGTCAACAAGGTGATGATCCTCTTGTTGACTTCCTCAGTAGTCAAACCGATTTTAGGGTTGCTGGAGTGATCCATACGAGGTGACAAGGATTCATCCTCGTAGTCACGCGCATAGTGGCCTGTCTTCTCCGAAGTTGAAGGATCGTGCTCAGTTTGCAGCGGCGACAGGACGACAGGCAGACGGGTGACATTTACACCCACGTCGCTGGCAATCATCTTGCCGTCGGTAAAAGTAGTCTATGTTACATGGGAGATCTATATCTCGCCATTGCGATCTAATGTGTCAGCACTGCAAGAGGCAGGAGAGCAAGCTACGCCCGGCGGGCACAACATACACTCTGACCAGCACAAGACGCTAGGAATCACTTGCAAAAATATATCGCAATAATGTCGGGATATGATAGGTTTAATATACACGCGCAACTGGAACATCTCCAGAGCAAGTACCAGGGAACGGGACACGTGAACAACACCAAGTGGTATGTCTTCCGTGGAAACAATAAATCTCGCACAGGGAATGGGCGTTGAACATACAACGTGATACTTTAGCGTCACATGCTGGACACTACACCCGTTTGGCGTACTTTTCCATCTGTGAAAATGAATCAGTAGCGCGCATTCGACATCGCTGCCTACAGGTAACTCCAGTCGTTGTTAGTGCATAAAACCCATATAGAACATGGCAAAACCTATTACGCATATCAAGAATCAGCAGAATATGTGAAGTCTGGGATCTATGATGCAATGATATACCACTACGTGGGAGCCTAAAAACGCTGCCCTTGAAAACTAGCATCGTAATGTTATTAAATTAGTATAATGGGTTGTAACCAGTGGCTGTGATGGATTGTCGCAAGTGATAAGGTGGTGGTAAATGGTAGCAATAATGGAAGTGTGAGAGTGGTCACACTAGTAATACCGTTAACGGTAATCACACTACCACTAGTAGTAATGTTACGGGTAATGACACTGTTACTACTATCGCCACTATAACGGGTACTGGTAATAGTACTACTAGTGGTAATGGTACTACACCTGGTAGTGAAACCGTCACCGATAACACAGAATCTAATCAACGTGAATGTATTAGATACATAACATGTTGCAACACTGGTATGTTAGTAACCCTTCAGCATTTGTCTGAGGGCAGTAGATGCCGCAGCAAGTGACCCGAATTCCGACGTGGTGCCTGCATGTTTGACAGTGATGATGGTACCTTTAATGGACACTTCGTATTTCTCCAAAAAGCCGACAATGCAATCATCGCCCGGGGAAAACGGGTTGGTATGGAAACCGCATATGTCCGCAAATTGGGTCACAAAATGGAGGTAGGTCACCATGAGCTCACGTGTCTGGGCGTAGTCGGAATAGGGGCAACTAAGGCCCACGAGACCTAGGGGCTCTGAACCGAAGGTCACCAACAGCTTGTTGCCGACAATGGCCTCATTGTGAGTTGCAACTGTCACGTAGACGCCGATTTCAGGGTTGCCAATTTGGGTCAACCCTGCCTTGTAAGCAACCACGCCGTGGACTGCACCGGGTTTGTCTTCCAGGTAGGTCCAAAAGTCACAAGTGGCTTCTCGCAGTTGGTCGTGTAATATAGTGGTGGTACTGCTATAGGCCTCTAGAGCACAGTGACTGCAGGCATCCTTTAGCCAGCATTGACGCAGAGCCTCTCGTGATACATTGTCAGCAGGAACGAGACCCAGGTTCTTGCCATGTGCCAAGAGGGCATCACGTACCCGAATAACTTGAAGTAACAACCCAGATTCATGCAAGCTAAAGGGAACCGATAGACCCATTAATGTCAGGGCACCTGTTGAGTAGTTCATGAAGAAGTTGCCACTGGCGTCAAGCTGGTCTAGTTGGTGGCGTTCCAAACGTTGTGCCACACAATCCAACCATTGGTCTAGGCGATGTTCAGTGATTGTGCCAGCGGTGAAATCCAGCAGGTGTGGCAACTCCAAAATCTTCAAAGATATATCACCACGGTGGTCCATCTGGAACTTTAATGTCAAGCCCTCTATATCACCTTGCTTAAACCCAGGAAAACATGATGTTTCAAGTACCAGAAGGTCTGTGCTGCATAGTGACACATCTGAGCATGATAACAAGGTGTGGTCGGGGTCACTTGAAACATAGTAACGGTAGTCAGTCACGCCTAGCCTCAAACCACGGTAATCACACGCCTGTGACCTTAGACGTTCCATTATTAGTTTGCCGGAATATAAATTCGCGCAGTCGAAAATCGTGTCAAAGATGTTGCCATGCTTGGTAGTGTTGTAGATGGCAACTGCATACATCACTAGTGACAAAAAGGATGTCCTGGCATCACCGTCCGTACTGCACCCTAGACGATCGAGAACTAACGGCACTGCCGCTAATGCCTGCCAAGAACAAAAGTCATATATCAAAGTTATCCTGAACATATTTTCATGGGTCAAGATACACTGGCCATTGTGACATTCCATCTTTACGTCACGACCCCTGCATTCGGCATTCTTGAATATGTACCGGTATTCGCTGTATATGCGTTCCATTGCCAAATCAGCGTCGTTGGGGCTTATAGGAGGCATGGGAACTGTGTTGGTGGTGGCGGAGTGCGCCAGCTGAGGAAGCATAGTAGGCATCCTGGTGTAACGACCGGTTGACAAAAGGTCAACGGCAAGAGCTGTGTTGGGACATGCCACCAACAGATCGGATGTCTGCACCTTTCTGAGATTCATAGCGAGGTCCCTGCCACATTTTTCCAGATAGTTGTCGAAAGAATGGATGCCTTCTAGGAATTTGTCCAACTTACCCTGCTCACGAGAGAATTCGTGAAGGAGGTATAATTTCAAGAATATCTCGCGCTGAGCACGAGCAAACTGGATGATACCCGTCCTTGCATGGCTGTCAACGTACGATTCGTCATTTAGTTGTCGATAGCAGAAGCAGCGCCAGTCGACGATGCACCGTTGAACGCATTGGGAGAGAAGGTCCATGAAAGACACTGTCTGGAAGTCGTCCATGATGGCGTTTACGTACGCCCTTATATTCAAGGACTGAATGTTGCATAGGGACTACAGTGGACACAGTACCCAATAGCACCCTAGTGTGTAGCCTTCCTTCAAGCCGGTGACTAAGGCACAACATATACTGGATATGAATTCAATCTACTATATGTGAAATGTTATCACGTCCATTTTTAGGTGGACCCATTGTGTATAGACGACTGTACAGGCAGTTTGCTACTGCCGCAGGCACTGGTTGTTGTCCAAACATCAAGAGTTCTGGATTAGATAATCAAACTGTATCGTCATCAACACTAGATCAGGACACAAGGTCATCACCAGTAGCTAAGGATATACCGTCAACACTAGACAACAACTACACTCCAGCTCCATCCACAGACGATCATACTCCGTCGTCACGGCCAAAACTTATACATCACGTCTTCCGTTGGGGAGTTGGCAACGCTTTCAGAGCACAGGCGAAGAACAGGTGCGTGGCTACAGTACTGACGAAATAAAAGCTGCAGGTACCGACCAACACATGCCGAGAGGAATACGGCAGTATCACTTAGAGAGGACTATTTCCACTGTGATGCCAAGTTTGAACGTTGCAAAGTCACGTATGATAAACTAAATGAGCAGTGGGAAGTACTCTGGACCGAATTTGGCAAGATTAATGGGAAGCCGTTCCCAGTGAAGAAGTTCGGTATCGAGGCATCCAAAGCGGAAAGTCTCAAATTCGCACAGGAACTAGATGTAAGTAACGAAATGTGTGCATATAATGGATGGTAGAATCGGTTGGGAAATAGTACAGACTCAATAGAGGAACCTGAAGGTATGCCAGTGTGTGACGTTGCTCACTGTTGTCAGAACAGGGAATCACATTTGACCACACTCTGCACTGCTGGGTGGCATTGGGCAGAGTGGGTCGTAGAACAGTGGCTCGTGCATACTCAGCTGACTTCCACGGATACGAAATCGCAAGAAAACGTGCTATAGATTTTAGGAACACATCGCACAAGAATATATAGGAACTGGCAAAGGGTACCGTAGAGTGATAGTGATTGCAACTATTACCACGATACAATTTGGAGGGACCGAAAATGTCTATACTACGTTATGCTGTGCGAAACAGGGTACAGTACTACCCAGTTCGGACTAAAGCATGGAAGGACCTAATGTACAAACGTATGAAACTGGGAGCATGGCCACCCGAAGGAGCGTCACCGTTGCATCCAGTAAGTGGTGCAGATGGAATTGAAATATATCATATCCAGATTGAACCATGGGGCAAACAGTTTTTTGTATTCAATGCTATGCAAGATGGAAAAGTAAGTATGAAAACCTGTGGTCATATAGTGTCTGTAGCCAGAAACACTCCTGTGCGTGACAAATCACGAAAGGAAACCACTGATGTACCTGCGTAAAGAAGATTTCGAGGCACTGTGCAGCGCATTTGATAGCATCAAGGAGGCGCTGGAGAAGTTTGAAAATGCAGATGAGGTATTGTAAAATGCGCCGTGTCTACATGTGATGTAGGAACCGGACATGCGATATGAACTTAGGAGACTGGAAGTACTGGAAGATAACTACGCAATGCAAAGAATGAAAAAGGGAATACACAGTTGCCATACAATCATGAGGGCAAGACATAGACCTAAAAAATAAACTAGGTTGATTTAATCTGCTGCTTCCAACGGAGAGCAGCCTGGAGGATCTTGCTCTGCTGCAGTCCGTCCTCAGGGAACACATAGACAATGTCCTCAGAAGTGGTACCGTCAGCCATCTTGCGCTTGCGGCGGACCTTCTTAGGCTGCCTCTCACGGACCTTGGAAACTGTCTCCTCAGTGCCATGGGTATGCTCCAGCTTCAGAAGGTGTGCCAGCATGGCAGCACGCTCCACCTGGTGGTTAGATGCCTTGTAGTAGTCAAGGGCCCTCTCAGCAATAGATCGGCCATTATCCAAGCAACCAATCTCGAACTCAAAGTCACAATAAGCCTTGAATACTTTAATGTGAGTAGTTTTGAGTAGTAGTCGCTCGTAAATGTTGCGAACATAGGGGTACTGCTGCCACCCCTTCTCTATCTCAATGTAGCGGTTCCATATGGTCTCCGGCATGTCCATCTGGTCCATAGCAATAGCGGCCTCACACAAAGCACGAACACGTTCCCGTTCTTCCAGTAGCAGCTCTAACTCAACAAAGGCTAACCAACTGTCCGGCTTGAACGGCCAAGTCTCAATGTACTTGGCATGGATGTGCCTGCATCGGTCAAGGTTACCCAATTTAAGCTCAATTTGTGCATAGGTCTGGAATAATTTTGGCTTCCTACACTGGCCAAGGCCGAGACCAAATGTCTTCCGCATAGCGTCTAGGTCTTCGAGACGGAGCTGAGAAATGACATGACGGTGTGGCAACAAAAACTTACATATAATTCACCCAGGAGTATATAGAACTTGGCGAAATCCTTGGGTAATACTTGTAACGCCTTTTTATACACAGCTACGGCTCTGTCCGGCTGTTCCAGTTTGAGTTCCGAAAACACGGCATAGCCAATCCAGAGGTAGGAATAGCGCCTCCAGAGACGTCGATCATCAACGTGCGGTAGATTCGATATAGCGCGTTCGTATAATTCACAGACGCGTGCGCGCTGAGCCTCTGTGTGGCTGGTATCAGGTAAGTCAAAGCGGTTGTCACATAGCTGTTGTTCCTCCATGCGGATGTAGTCGAACCAGACATCATAGTTGTAAGGAGCATCGACCAACTGTTGTTCGTAGTCGTTTCGCTTCTTGGTAACCACGAGGTTGTCTATAGTGTCCTTATCACGATGCTGCTTCTGGAATGAGACATAGGTCCTGTAGAGTAGTTCAGAAGCCTCACGTGGCAATAGAGCCAAACCCTGCTCGTATACCTTCTCAGCACCAGATATGTTGCCCTGAGATGTCTCAAATGCAGCAAATTTGAGGAAGAACTCTTCAGTTAGTAGTTCAGGGGGTATCAATTCAATCTGTAAACTATGGGACAAAGACCCGGGAACTTACACATTTCACATATGCAGCACGTGCTAGAGGGTAGTTCTTCTGACGTTGCTCGAATTTGGCAAACTTCAAAAATGATGTACAAGATGGTCTGGTCTCGAGAAAACGCTCAAACACCTGACGGCATCGATCGATTTCACCGCAACGTTCCTCGAACTTAATGTACAACATCCAGCTTCTGTCATCAGGATTCCATTCCATCCACCTATACAATATGAACATATATTTAAACACCATACCTCTCAAAAACAGTCCTTGCACCGGCATAATTGCCCAGAAGTTCCTCAAAGTGAGCGTACTTGAACCAAAATTGGTCAACACGTGGTAGTAGTGATACGACACGGTCAAACAAATTACGAGCTGCATTCACATTCTTGTTCTTCATCTCAGTCTCAATGTAACGCAACCATAAATTGACATTGTTAGGATCAACCTGCAGAGCACGCTCAAAAATGGAACGAGCACGGCGGAAGTCCTGCTGATTAGCCTCCCAAAGAGCATACTTTATCCAAGTACCGATATGATGGCGCTGTCTACGAAGCTTATCCTCAAACTCCTTGCGTCGTTGAGCTCTGAACGATGATAGCATACACTAGATGATGCACCCACTTATAGTATACAAGTTCATCTTGGTCGACAAAGGTCCTGTTAGGCTGCTTGGTCTCGCGACTCTGCCATTCAACAGCGTCACGCAAAATCTGCTCCGCGGTGATTTGAACCGCCGCGGGCATCTTGTTTTTGACCTGTGGCAAAATGAAACCGTGGATGCGTAGGAATCCTAGAGATGTAACATACCTGCAGCTTGGACGGATCAAAAGGCGCCATTGTGACCGATATAGTAGATGTTTAAATATGTTATAGGTGGAGCAATTGTCCGACGAGGACTTATGGGCTCTGGTAGGGAGGTGGAAGGCTGGAAGATAGCCTCATGGAGGGGGACGCGCGGAGGAGGTAGTAAGGACTGGACACATTGTGCCAGTTGGAGTGAATACTAGTAGTGAATATGTGTTAGTGAATATACTTCAGTGGCAACGGGGACGAGCTGTACTGGCCGTAATAGCATAGTGAAGTGCCAACGATTGGATAATTGTACTAGACATAGCGTAACACAGAAGCACTAACAAGCGTAATAGGACTCAAACAGAGTAGAGTATTTGAAACATATGGTCGTACAAAGTTGCAGAAATTTATTTAGTAATGCGTTAAGTAGGTTGGTGGGTGCTGAATACTCCGCAAACGCCCATGGGTTACCACAGCCTATGAAGTGGAAACCTATATTCGTCATTTGAGAATACGAATCGTACGAGAGTGCATAATCTCCACGTCCTTGGGCTGCAACATCACAAAAAACTCGCCGTCCACCTGGAAATAAACCTTTTCAGTAGGGTGCAACTCCTTAAAGACGATCTTCCACGGACCGCCACTAGCATGGATACGACGAGCAAGTGATGTACCGCAAAAGTCTGAAGCAATGTGGTAAACCTTGCGATAACCCAAAAATTCGAGGCGGTGGTCACCCATCTTCTGGGAAAAGTGAGTCAGCTCCTTGGTCTCGGATTCGGAGAGGTTTTCCAAACCGACACGACGAGAACGGTCAAAGGCATCGATGCCAGCAGAGTAACTAGGAATGTTCAGCGCAATCAAAGCACTGCATTGCGGTAAAATAGGGGTCTCAGAGTTGCCCTTCTCAGTGGTGAACACTGTGGTGCTGTAGGAGTCACCACAAAGCATCTTGTCAATCTGTCTGTCTACACGTATAGCAGGCCTAAAAGTGTTTTTGGTGCCCTGGAGAAGGTAAATCAACTTGTTGAGCAAACCGGAACCAGATCGCATACGGTCGAAACCACGACCGATCCTAGCATCCACACCGATACTGAAGTAGTTGCCCATCATAAATTCCATGCGCAGAACGTCAGTGCCAGATTGGTCCACAACCGTCTCCTTTTGACGGTTGGAAGTGTTTATCTTGTTGAAGGAACCCTCGGGCTCGACCGTGAGAACGACTTTCCAGAAGTCGTGCAACACTTCAGTGGAGTTGAACAAACGGTCAATGACACGACGGAGCCTGCGGTCAGGTTACAAAACAAAAGTGACCTTTACTTACGGAGCCATGTTGCTGTCGAAGGGCATTAAGCCATTGAAATTGTTCCAGTTCACAGCCCTGGCAAAGTCGTTGCCGGTACCGTAAGGCACAATAGAAAACACAACCTCATTGCAGTCGATGCCATGGGCATCCATCTCAGCAATAATCCACATTACACTCCCATCCCCGCCGCAAATGACCACCTTGAAGTCTGAATAACCAGTTATAAACACAGACGTGAGAAACCCACGGTCATCCTCGGTCTTGTTCTCCAGGACGCCACGTAAGTGCTCCAGACCAGGTTTGTGCCCGCTTGGACCATCTATGATTGAGTATATGCGTACTACCGAAGGTACGGGCTTGGAAAAGTGAATTTCTTCGACATTTGGCTGCAAATACAGTGAGACTGCCCGCACGCGGACGACCAGGGAAACCTACCTCGAAGAAATTCGCAGCCTTCTTGCCACCGCTATTCGGATTCACGAAAAAATATATATATTCCATCGATGCATTTTAAGCAAGAACAACAACTGCTTGTCAAGGCATTACACAAGGAGGGTGCCGCATCAACAAATTGAATCAGTAGTACCACCCAAAATCTAATGTATGTGCAATGGTGATACTTGATACAGTGGTTTTAAGTGGATTGATGAGTCATATCCTATAGACACCTGCGCCAATATTGACGCAGAATTAGTCACAAAATGTGACACCGTGTGGTATAAACCGCTTCGGTACGTGACTTTCACGGACAGACTGACACGTAATAATATAATAGGTTTGAGTTACATGGGTATTGAGCCTAAAAGCGGCCGGCTACTGTTAGATACTACACTTCCAGTAGGGGTGGCAGTGGACCAGCCTACAGATTCCACAGTACTGCGGGTAACTAAAAACCCGTTTTCAGTCAGACGCTGCCAGTTGGATAGAGGGTCCATGTTCCTGCAAAGTGTTGAGAGAACCTGGAATAAACCTACCATATCGAAACTAGAGCACCACTAAAAGCAATACTCAATATAGCGAAGACGAATAACAGATAGATGCGATAACGCACCCAAATCAGTGCCTCTATTATAAACAGAGCAACAGCACTGCCACACAAACTGCACACAAACAGTGTTGTACGTGTTTTGGGGGCCTTTAGACGGTAGTAGTAGCAAAACAACGTTGAGGCAATCAGCAAGAGAGAAGCGATGCGCAGGGACCAATAAGTGGTCTGAGTGCTCTCAAACTGACTGAAGTAGGCAGTGAGCAGAGAGTGTGGCGATAGCCCATTCTCACCGATAAGCACCACCTTGTCGTCACCTATGGAGAATGGCTCAAGAGAAGCGTCCTTGGAAAACAGGGTCGACCTCTGGCGACCAAGGGCACTGAACCTAGTGCCGTCATTACCCCAGAAGGTTATCCGCAAATCACCAATCTTGGGGTTTAGAGGATCGCCAGTGTAAAGCGCGTTGTCAAACACCTGAGTATTGACATGGTCAACATGTGGTACCGGGAGAGGGTAGCTGAGCTCAGAGGGCTGGTACCAGTGGTCATCCATCAAATCCAACTGCTTAGTGCCACGGACGCCCGAAAAGGCACCTGGAGGTATATTATACGACCCTAATTTCATAGTAGGGGCGTACTTGCGTCCAGCACCGGGTACATGCGGGAAGTATCCAGGGTTGCGCTCAGGGGAAAACATAGCATTGACCCAACTTCGGTCAACCACAACATGGTCCACAAAGGCGCCGATTTTATGCATACCAAAGAAACCCTTTACACTGACCCACTGGTACATCTCAACACGGGTCTCGAAGAAGGCGCCATTGTAGGAATAAATGTTGCTAGAGAACTCCTTGGGGGTGTAGAAGGTATGAGCCGTGTCCATCTGACAGTCCTAACAAGTGTTAAACAGATCTAATGGGACATACTATGTATACCAGGCGACTCTCGAACTCGTCAGAGGGTGTACATGGTGCCTATGGGAAAATTGCAAACAACCAGAGAAGTACACCAACCTTTACAACCTCATTCAGCAAAGGTAGCACACGGCTACGGTTACTGCAAAGCAGTATATCATTCCAGACGGTCAACCCGAGCACCAGCAAGGACGCCAAAAGAAGAGTGACGACCAGCATGGTGTGCTCGGGCCAGAGAGGAAGTGTGTCTAAGAGGCGAGTTCACACATAAAACGCAGTGGACCAGGAAGGACACATTCAGGCGATCCATGAGCCAATAACGTGAAGACACACCATATACGCGAGAGGTTTTGGAAAATGACGCTGCGCTACTCCACACTATAAACAAGAATGATCACCACCCGTCGCGCCTTCGAGGTAAGTCACCGAAAGGTACACCGGTTGGAGTCAGTACCATTTGCCATTGTAATCGCTGTTAATTAGATCAACCAGTGTATTAAAACAATGTGTATATATAGTCTATTCAGATTTGGGCAATTGTGTAGACCAGGAATGTACTGGTAATGGAAAACAACAAATATACAAACTAGACACGTTGAAGTCAATATCGCTACAATGTGTGAATACTGCGACTGTCATAGCGATTGCTCGTCAGAAAGTGAATATATGTGTCCCAGTGGATACAGAACACTCACCGAGGAGTATGTCTATCTAGATGAGAGGGGATGCTGGGACAGTGACTATAGCGGTGAAATCACAGATGAGGAAGAATATGGTATATGTAACTGTTGTCACGATTTAGATCCTACTAGTTGTAGAAGTAACACAGAAATGATGACGTCCAGGGTGGATACCAGTAGCTGTAGAAGCAACATAGAATTGACGTCTAGACTGGATGCCACTAGTGGTATGGCCAACACAGAATTGATGTCGTCTAGAGCGAATCTTAGTACTTGTCGCTGTTGTGATGATAAGGTAGACACTGCAAATAAAATGATGCTAGTAAATAATGGTAGTACTAGACAAAGTGACACCATAAGGGGAGCACTAATAAATAATTCAACACGTAATACCACATCAGTAATATCGAGTGAAAATAAACCGAAGGAAACAGGATATTCCTTAGGTGCAAAAGTACAATTTGCACCAAGTATAACACAAACTAACAACAAGAATAGGGCAAATAAATTCTGTGGAAGGACTTTTGGCACAACAAGGTGTCACCGATACCACAACGTAATAATTCCGTTGCCATATAGTAAAGGAGACGTGGAAGTTATTGCAAAAATGGGAGGACCAAGACCGGGGACTGTTGGACAAGGACAGGAGACGCAAAGTGGACAGAAAATACAAGAGACACGAACATCCAAGCTGAAACTAGCAATAGAAAGGACGAAAATAACTGTAGGAAAACGTAGTGGGAACGAGACGCAAAAGACATATGGCAGACCCAATGGGACATTGTAAAATCAATAGATACTTCGTGGTAACCTGTTGTAGTAATTACTAATAATACCTACTCTCATTGTACTGAGTAATTAATAGTGTTGCATATTGTAATGGGTAGTTGATTAATCTCGAAATAGCATGCCAAATATATGGATATTTTTGGCAGTTGCAGTAGCAATTGCCGTGACCTACGTTACCCACCTAGCAGATAATGCAGGCTACAGGGCGTATCCAAAGTGTATATCGCTCAATTTAGAACAGGATACATGTGATGCAGAAATAAACTCAGTTTTAGATAAACAAGGATATTGGTATGTTGCCAAACATCCATATACCCACACCATTGGAGATGTCATATTTGGTAACCAAGTTGTAAAGGGAGATTGTGACTATGTGATAAGAACAGTATACACAGAAGAAGTAGAATATGTGGAAGAAGCGGAGAGTGAGATAGATGGGGTGCAGAAAGTGGTAAAAGAACATATCGAAGGTATGGAAGAATATGGGGTGGAAGAAGATGTAAAGGAAGTAGTTAACGAACATATGGAAAGTTTAGAAGATCTAAAGCAAGTAGTAAACCAACATATGGAAGGTGTAGAAGACGTAAAGCAGGTACTAAAAGAACACATGGAAAGTGTAGGACAAGATATAAATAAGGTAGTAAAAGAACATATGAAACTACACATGGGACTACAGGGGAATGCAGAATTAAAAAGTAGACGAATATATAAAATTAAAACCATCAGACATGATGGTGCTGTTGATCTCCAGGAATATATAGAGACAACGGAACAAGAGAATCTATACTCTAAGTTGGAGAGAATAGCAATACATATAGACCTAAATGCAAAGGAACTGCCTCCAGAAGTTGTACCAATGTACAATGTAACAACGAGATCTACAAATATCGAAATGGAACAAAAGAGACGTAATATAAACAGAATAGGTACAGTGACTATAGCTGAGCATGTAGTCACTGATGTACCATGTGTTGCAAGGTCAATCGAAATACTAGAGAGAAGAGATGGTCGGAAGGTGGTGACCGTAATAACGACATATGCAGATGAAGGTGTCAATAGTATATCGTTCATAGAACAGAGCGCCGGTAAATCCAACTTTGTACCGTATACGAAAGATGGAGATATAGAAGATATAAGGATAGGCTCGGTAGAAGATGATTCAGAATTGATGGCACACAGATACAGGTGGTACCATTGGTAGTGATAAAATGGGAGAGAATCAGTTTAATGCAAAGTAATTATTAAGATTAAAAGAGGTTTAAATATTAGGACTGAATACGTGCTTCAATACAGCTGCATTGAGTAAACATTATACGATGGCTATGAGATTGGATGGAACAATGAAGTATAGCATTTAGAAACTCGTGGCTTCAAATACCAAGTCCATCGTAGAAAGAAGCTCCTTAGATGGTGTGACCTGGGAACGGGACCCGAAACCAGCGAAGGACGTCCTGGGGGTACTCAAATACAACCAGTCACCATATACGGTGCCCGCAGGCTCCGTGAATGACATGTACCTTTGCGAATGCCGGACGTCGCCAGAACGGACGCAAGGAGAACCCATGGGAGTCAAACAGAAGTAAGCTTGGGGATTGGTGGAACCATTTACCAGATCATGATGCTGTGCCCGGGAAATATTTGCCGTAATCTGACGTGGTTGCGAACCCTTCTTGTGGATGTTGGTGAGATTAGATTGGTGAATACCCTTGACCACAGCATTGGGCAACACACCCTGGACCATACCAATGTCAACGCAGATGTCAGTGGGTTTGGTCAGGGCAGCAACCTCACCAGAGAACACATTGGTGCTGTTTAGTTCCAAATCGCCACGTGTTACCACAGTGCAGGCATCGGAATTCAGAGATTTCTCGCGGGTAATGGAGTTGGCACCTAAAGCCTGGGATCCAGCGGCCTCCATGCGTTTCTGGAGTTCTACCACATCGATGCCCACAGAACGAGCTGCATTGGTAACTGAACGGTATCTGGACTCCCAACGCTCCGCTTCTTTCCAACCCTCGCTTACTTCAGCCTCCAAATTGTGCTTCATCTGTTGGTGTGAGTCTGATAGCTGCTGGTAGTGTTCTTGTGCCTCCAGCAGCTGGTCGTGTAAAACAGCAACAGCCTCTAGATATGTCTCACGCTCTTGCTCCAAGTTGAAGATAATGCCCATCAAGGCGCCCTCCGGTAACTGAAGATTATATAGTATGATTAAAGGTTACATAAACAGATGGAAATGAAGGTACATTGGTAATCAATAGATTGTACATGTATCCATTGACAATAGATGATACACCAATCCACTGGCATCAAGTGGTAGATATATAGACTACATGATATGTGCCTCCAAATGATTATGGGCACTGAAATATAAGTGACAACATGTGCCACATAAATGGTATTATTTCCACGCAGTAACTCTACACATTTAGTATCTGTGGCTTACCTGACACTTCTCGAAGTTATCAGACGGTTTCTCTTCGCTTGTAGCACCTACAACCGTGGCGATATTAGACACCTCGGCAGATGCAGGCGCCTGCCCGAAGACCGGGCTCTGAGCACGGACGCTGCGACAGTCAGCCAACATGGCTCAAGGTGCTAAACGGAAATTACACTCGAGTCGATGCCATAAAGTGGTTGGATTGCACCCTATAGGCGTCCTGGTGACGTAAGAATAGACCATACGAACCTTGGAGCTATACACACTTGGTATAGACACTGTCCAAGTAGAAATTCTAGTTTAATTTACTGGTAATATTTACTCAGTAAAATAAAACCTTGGTCAGAGGGCAACCCTGGGTAGCTCCAAGACAATGCCGACCAGTGCACCCTTGGCACAGTAGAAAGTCACTGGAGGTATATCCACAATTCAGTTTCCTATGGTCTTCCTAGTATCGTATCCTGTAAATGTGTAGCCTATTCAAAGCGAATTAGGCGCGGCTGTAGCGTAGATAGTGGGACCAGGATGATAGAAGGCTGCCTGGTGAACGACGGTACGCAGATAACACGAGGCAGAGCACCTGGCTTACCCATCTCATCGGTAGCATACTCATTACAGTTTCCACTAAAAATGACATGAGGGTATTCGCTGTCTTCAGTTAAATTGAAGACCCTAGCTTCCGGGTGGCAGCCAAGAGTATCTGGTGCCGTTGGAGCTATAAAACGTGCTGATGCAGTCAGTTTTAGTGCGTCTAAAGGCTGTTGTCAAACACATAACGGTTACTCACCTAACTCAGATAAGTGGCTGTAGTCGCAGATGCCCTTCACAGCCTGACCAGATGTACCCAGGAAACGGACACCATCAACCGAGAAGAAATAGGGGTTAGTGGTTGATTGGAATGTGCCATACCGTTTGCTGTGTTCTAGGAACGTTGGGTGGATGGGCTGTTGAGGTAAGTTGCGATTAGAAGGGTCAGAGTCACCTAGATGGTGATGTAAACCACAGTGCGTGACGTACCTGGCATGAGGTCGACGGGTATAGTTGCCGCCAATTGGGCAAAGTATACATCACACTGTGCAAGCGCTGCAACGTCGCATTTGCCTATGCCGTTACCAGCAATGACCAGGCGTACCACCTTGCTACTCAGATCGTAAAGTCTGTGGAAGAGATTAGGTAGAGGTGCATAAGGACCTACGGAGTATTGCCGAATATAAAGTCCCTCAACAGTAACAGAGCACTGCGACTGCTAGTTTGACTGCTCAAATCTAAACCAGACACTAGAGCAACATATTTCTCATCGGTAGATGGAGGCAGGCTTATCGAGAGGGGTGGACCCGGGTAGATGTAGTCCTCACAGTCGAATTCACCCTGGTCGTTTATAAAGCCCTTTAGGGCAATTACCTATAAAGGAGTGTATACAATTGGGTAGACTAAAGATACCAGGCCAGTGACCAGTTTCTGTGGGTCCAAAAGAGAGCCCTTGAGAGCAATACGTATGCTGTGGTCCTCAATAAATAGACGGTCGTCCTCAGAGGTGTACTTGGCAGTTAGTTGCTGCTGCAAAATAGATATAACCACATCATGTGGTGTAATACCTTTAGTTTAACCTGCTCTGAATACTCCTCCAGAGGGGATGGACGTAACTTCATGTCCTTGTATATAGTACCAATGATGACACTTTGCGCCTGAGAGTGTATGGGCGACATGGACAATGACATACCTTGGCATCCTTGATGGATGGGACATAGACATAACGACCGGCAGTGTAGTCGGAACTGCTGGAATCCAAGACAGCATCGGGCCAACGGTGCTCGATCAGGGGGAAGAAGCATGGACGCAATGATTCAAGCTTCTCAGTGCTGAAGGTGAAGTATTGGTTCGCGTAAGGAACGCCAACAAGGCGGAAACGTTGCGATAAACCATCGTCATAAGCGCCTGTTGCGCGCTCAGTGGCCATTTTGTAACGCGGCCAATACCGTCAAACAAAACGGTAGACGATGTAGACACCCAGAAGAAATGGAATAAATGCCAATTTAGTAGTTTATTAAAAACAATGCTAATTTATATTAAAGGTGTGCATTAAATAACGGTAGAACGCTACTTGAGTATGCGGTGTAATATCGCGAGGATAATGGCGATAATAAGAAACACGATAGTAATGTACATTGCCACCTTGGTGTAAAAGTCAGACCAACTCTCAGAACGGAGAAGGTTGCGAGTCTCACGCTGCAAGGAACCTGTTTCCTGAGCCTACAAAATATGAAAGGTGAAACTAAAGGGACCAACATAATGCGTCGAGCGAATTATAGTCTCGCGCTGCGATAAAAGCTTGCTCATTACAGTAGAACCAATCTCATTAGTGTCCTCAAGGACCCTGAAACGATTACATAACAAAAAGGTACACCCACCGTCGGGAGTCGCCAAGGGCAGACAGAGAGTCTCCCATACCCCGAGACTGCTCGAGAAGGCGCATACGATCGTCATCCTTAGCGGAGTTGGCATCGGCACCCAGCTTCCAGCTCACCATAGTTTTGAGCTACTGACAGTGTGTGGCAAGAGGACTGAGGTGGACCAGTGGGATGACGCATAGGGTGTGCTATAAGTGAAAGCGCTGTCTAAAGGACAACGAAAAGGATTGTGAGCCCCGGGAGGCTGCAAAAATTGCTAACATATCTTTCGAAATGATAGACGGGAATTGGAGTAGTTTTCAACCAGCAATTATCGCGCATCCGCTAGGCGTCACTTGCAACGATATTGCCCCTTCCGCAAGGATGCGCGGAGCCTATCGTTGCCATACCTGCTGTAACTGACGCACATAAAGCGGGTGATGCTCTGGTCACCCCACCTTAACAAAGAATACACCGTAGGTGTAAGTGTAGATAAGAATAGGATGGTTCCATTAGACATGTATTAAATCGTAGGATGATGATATCCACAGCTGTAGAAAATGTAGTATAAGCTGGCTTGCCATGAAGGCAGCCGGGCGCGCTTTGTTTCCGCGGCGTGGCAAGGTGTTTGGAGCCCCGAACGTGGTAAGTAAATGCAGACACATCTTCTATGGTTTTATGGATATATCACTTATTGGTGTGTCAATGGGTGTGCATATTGCTGTAGAAACGCCTTGCAAATCTCTCGTGCCTGGACCTACGGAAGGAGATTCTAGACTCAGCCAGGAAGCATGTTCGCATGAGAGCTATATGGAGCCAGTATGCCCATGAGGTGTGCAAGAGGGTAATAAAGCCAGAAGATGGGACAGAGGAACCGGAACAGGATAAATTCACGCCCACAGACATATCACTTATCCTGGCAGCCTTCGCCACTGCTAGGAAAAAAGATGGCAACTTATTCAATCTACTGTTAGAGGTGAGTAACACCGTGGAAATTCATGGTAGCATTGGTAACAGACAGCTAGAGATGACATCGACAAGTATTACATCAGGGACTTTGCTGTGCTATATAACGCACTGGCAAAAGCCGGTATCCAGGCAGATGATATGATCAACAGCTTCAGCTCAAACATTGAAGCTAAGATAACTGCCAAGTCGTCAGAAAAGGTTTGAACGTACTGAGAAGTTATATATCGTCTCAGGATATTGCATTGTTATTGAATGCACTGCTGGAACTGGGAGCTAGGGACCTGAATGGAATCTTCGTTAAGGCGTCCCTGGTGATTTCATCTAGGATCAAGTATATCGCAAATTGCCATACATTGACCATGCTGGTACACTCTTATTCACGCTTCAAGGGGTTTAACAGGATTATTAATCTAGAGCATAGTGGAAGTAGGTTGACTAGTATGGGTGGTACAACTTGTTTGAGTGATGTGACTACAGAAGGGGAGCCGTTACCTGAAGTGACACTAATCACTGAAACTACAATCTCGTTGCTTGGGAGATGTGCAGACCTCATGATGGATATGCAGGCGACTGATGTGATGTACTACTACAAATCAGCGCTGGATTTGGTATATGGGAACTCCGAAGGTGTTACACAACATTTGTACGCCTCAATATCCAATTTACACAAGGCACATATTAGGTTACGGGAACACCTGCTGGAGTTCGAAACCAGGGAGCTCATCATATTGTTGGATACATTCCAGAAGGTGCTAGTGACAGTGGGGAATCTACCTATAGATACGGATGGGTCACTATGGGTGGCAAATAGTGAAATTCAAAATCAAGTTCCACAACTACTAAAGGAAGTGATGGATGAGCTTTTATACAGGACAACAGTAATGTCATTCACTGACTGCCTAGCACTCATCAAGCTTATGCCCATGGATGACCACAGAGCTTTGTTGGTATACAGAAGGCTTGTATACAAACTGAAAAAAATGCACGAACTCAACAGCTGGGAAAAGTGTGAAAAATCAGATCTCTGGGAATTGATGGCGTGTTTAGGGCAAAGGAGCGATCTGGCGACTAGTCTAGAGGCACAGGATCTTATGGTGGCCATAACAAGAACAATAACGGGGACACTAAAACTGAAAGACGTTGATGCAATGTGTAAATTGGCAGCAAGACTGGGGTCCAAAGGTAATGCCCTGCTTAAAAAGGTGATGAGTGTGCATTGTAGAGCCGATTACCTCCAACCAACACAGGCAGCATCGATGTTGTACCACCTGACGGGGCTGGGGTACATTGACCATTTGGAACCGATAGTTACAGCATGTCTAGGGGTAGATAGGCCTGAAGATGCCCTAAATGTACTGGTTGCTGTTGCAATCTTGAAGATAAACGGGCTTTTTCAGGTACCTGAGGAACTAGTCGATAAGATGATGCGGGTCCTGGAGATGAGTGACCCATTACAAGATGAAGCCAGTAGAAATAAAATGGCATTAATTAGGGTGGCAAATATTGGTCAGATACGTGGTTATAACGAGCCGTACACTCTAGTGCCGAGGATATATGCATCGGCACAACACGTCTCCATCACCAATGTACGGCTGAAGGCCAACAAGGTAGATGTTGATGTGCAAATATTATCCTTACCGCAATGTATCGAGGATATTGCAAATAGTCTCGAGGATTTTGTTGCAAAGTTCGACAAAAATACACACGTACATCATATGTATGATGCAGGAGATATTGTGGTACCGATTCTAGTGGAGCCTCCTGGGTCATCTAAAGTAGCAGTGCATGTACTGCTGAATGACTTCTACTCGGGAAGAAGGCAGATGCTCCGCATAGATGTGTACACGCAGATGGAGTTGTTGAAACAACGGGGATTTCGCGTGGTATGTTGCCGTGCTGATGAATACCTCAACAGCGACCAAACACAATTCATCGCTAAACTGGTTGAGCGGTGCCACATTGCAGCGTCTTCTGAGGCGTCACTAGAGCCGAGAGCTCCGAAATTGCGGGAGAAACCACCTGCTCTAGCAAGTGTAAACCCACTTGAACCTAAATTAGACAGCTTCTCTAGACTACGGCTGCTAGTAGCAGGTGGCACTAATGGGACATAAACACTGGACTAGCAGCTATAAGCAAGCGCTGACTAACTTTTATAAACTATTGCAAAACCGTATAGCCGATTATGTGTGGTAAAGCTGCCTGACACGTTGAGAAGACAGACGTGGCTCTACATGCTACACACCGAGGAAGAAGGAAATTTATCCCTTCAGACACTCACATGATATACCATATGTTGATAATATATCACATATATAAGAATTGATAACTGGAGAGTGCCAGTATTGTTAAGGTTTCGTATTCTACCGGCGCTGATAGGAATAGTATATATCGTGTATAATACAGCTATTTAGTTAGAGCTGCAGGTCCACATGGACATGCCATGGGTCTAGGAATGAATGCAAATTGAATAGAGGCCGAGATACAGCAGGATGACGCCGAAACAAAAGACAATCGAGCAGCGCTACCAGAAGAAATCGCAACTGGAGCATATTCTGCTCAGACCGGACACATATATCGGAAACACGGAGCTGTTGACACAACAGATGTGGATATATAACCCGGAAACTAAGCGCATGGTTTACGAAGCAGTCACCTTTATCCCTGGATTATACAAGATTTTTGATGAAATACTGGTAAACGCTGCAGATGTGCATGCCAGGCAGCAATCTGATCCGTCGTTGACAAAAATGACCTGTATAAAGGTTAACTTCAACAAAGAAACTGGCGCTATTACAGTATTTAATGATGGAGAACCCATACCGGTGCAGATCCACAAGGAGCATCAGGTGTATGTACCAGAAATGATATTTGGCGAACTGTTGACATCAGACAACTACGATGATGAAGATGGGCGTATTACAGGTGGTAGAAATGGTTTTGGTGCCAAGCTGACGAATATATTCTCAAAGACCTTTTCCGTTACATGTGGTGACAGCAAGAGATACAAACAGTTTGCCATGAAGTGGGAGGATAACATGACAAAAATATCGTCACCGGCAAAAGTGGGACCGTATCATGGCAAAAGCTTTGTAAAAATCACATTTGTACCGGATTACCAAAGGTTTGGCATACCCACGATGGATGAGGGTACATTAAAGGTGTTGATGAAAAGGGTATATGATATAGCGGGGACTACTGGACTTAAGGTATACTGGAATGATGAAAGGTTGGCCATCAGTGATTTCAGGCAGTATACCTCCCTCTTCTTTGAGGAAGACGCACAAGTTGTTAGGGTCTACGACAAGGCACATCGGTGGGAAGTTATGGTGTCAGCCACTGATGGCAGTGGGTTCCAACAAGTGTCATTTGTCAACAACATTACTACACTCAAGGGAGGTACACATGTGCAGCACGTCCTAGAACCTCTAGTAGCTGCACTAACCAACAAGGTGAAATCCAAAAACAAAGACGGTGTGGAATTGAAACCTTACCAAATCAAAAACTATATCTTCTTGTTTGTCAACTGTCAGATTGTCAACCCTACCTTCGACTCACAGACAAAGGAAACACTTACCACCAAGCCGGCAAAGTTCGGCAGCAAGTATAGCATGAACCCCAAGGCAGTGGCACAGATACTAAAGAGTACGCTCACGGACCGTATTGTATCGTTTGCGCAGGGAAGGTTGAACATTGAGCTCAAGAAGAAATTGAAGGTCAATAAGGCAGTGAATAGACTCACTGGAATACCCAAATTGGAAGATGCCAACAAGGCTGGTACACGATATTCAAGAGAGTGCACTCTTATTCTCACAGAGGGAGATTCTGCCAAAACGTCATGTCTAGCTGGGCTCTCAGTTGTTGGCAGAGACAACTACGGTGTGTTCCCACTCAAGGGAAAGCTGATGAATGTCAGAGATGCCAGTTATAAGCAGCTTGTCCAAAACGCGGAAATACAAAATATACTCAAAATCATGGGTCTAGATATATCTAAAAAGGATCAAATGACTCCAGATGGACTCAGGTATGGATCAATCATGATCATGACCGATCAGGATTACGACGGATCACATATCAAGGGTCTGCTGATAAACCTGCTACATTACTTCTGGCCGAAAATAATCCAGTATAGGGGTTTTATTAGAGAATTTGTGACACCTATTATAAAAGCAACTAAAGGAGATTCTGTTATTTCATTCTTTACGATACAGGACTATCTACAGTGGGTTAACTCCACCAACGTTGCTGGATGGAGGATCAAGTACTACAAGGGTCTCGGTACTTCAACAGATAAAGAGTTCAAGGAATACTTTGTTAATATAAAGCAACACCTCATTGATTTCATATATGAGGATAATGCTGATGATGACAGCATCGATTTGGCATTCAACAAGAAACGTGTTGATGATCGCAAGGTGTGGATGCAAAGCTACGAACATGGAACAACTGTTGATCACTCCATCAAAAAACTGAGGTATACCGATTTCATCAACAAGGAGCTCATCCAATTCTCAATATACGACACTGAACGTAGTATTCCCTCCGTGGTTGACGGATGGAAACCCGGGCAGAGAAAGGTGTTGTTTGGTTGCCTCAAAAGGAACTTGGTAGGAGAATGCAAAGTCGCGCAACTGACTGGTTACGTTGCTGAACACTCAGCATATCACCACGGTGAAACTTCGCTACAACAAACGATTATCAACATGGCTCAGAACTTTGTTGGATCAAACAATATCAATGTGTTGGAGCCATGTGGTCAGTTTGGTAGTCGCAAGGAAGGAGGTAAAGATGCTTCCGCAGCACGTTACATTTTTACCAAACTTAACCCAGTAACCAGGTTGATTTTCGTCGAGGAAGATGATAATATACTGCAGTACCAGAACGAAGAGGGGCAGACAATCGAGCCCTTGTACTATATACCAACTATACCCATGGTACTAGTGAACGGGTCTGAGGGTATCGGTACAGGTTTCAGCAGTCAAATACCAAACTATAATCCCTTGGATATCATTAGCAACTTGAGGAAATACCTTACACATAGGGAAATGAAGCCGATGGTGCCATGGTACCACAAATTCACTGGGAGAATTGAACCCAATGACAAAGGTGGGTTCGATTGTCTCGGTAGCTACCAGTGGTTAAATGAAAACAACCTCTTGGAGATTACGGAATTGCCTGTGAGAAAGTGGACACACGACTACCGAGTATTTTTAGAAAGCCTGGAGCAGGGCGTGAATGGAAAGGACCCTATGATCCTTGGGTTCGTGGATAACTCCACGCATGAAACCGTCCATTTTACAATTAATGTTAATCCAGATTGTATCGAAGATATCCTTAATGAAGGAGTGGACAAGGTATTCAAGTTGCGCACTAGTATCGCCACATCCAACATGACATTGTTCGACAGTCAGAAGAAACTTAAACGCTATACGAATGAACTAGAGATTATCAGGGATTTTGCTGCTGTGCGTCTTGAAACATATGAAAAGAGACGTATGTATATGATTGGGAATTTGAAACTGGTACTGAAACGTATCAGCAACCAGGTGAGATTTATACACATGGTGGTCAATGAAGAGTTGGTACTTTTCAAAAAACCAAAGGCTGTGTTGGTGGCGGAATTGAGGGAACTCAAGTTCGATTCAAATTCTGATATTATGAAGACCAATGAAGGCTTAGGTACAAACTTGACGGATGCACAAAATGAAGCAATGAGTCCAGGGACCAATAGGAGAGCTACACTCGTGGATACACATATGGCGGATTACAACTATTTGTTGAATATGCCACTGTGGTCACTTACTCTAGAACAGGTGCAAAAACTTAATGAAGAACACGCTCAAAAGGAGACACAGTTGCAAATATTGATGAATACCAGCGCCACAGACATGTGGATGGAGGATCTTGACCGCTTGGAAGGCGCCATCAAGACTGTATATCAGCAGCAGGAAACTACAACGCCTACACCGTCACATACAGCGTTGCTGCAGTTGACAAAACGTAAGCGTAAAACACCACAAAAAACTGGTACAACACCAAAGGTTACACCGAGTCCCACAGCTAGTGTTACCCCTGGTGCCTCTTCCAGTCGATCCAACAAACGAACTAAAGCCTCAGATACGTCGGATGAATCCAGCGAGGATGATGACGATGTTATATCTCTGGTATCAGATACATTCACAGATGACGAGGAGGAAATTGTGGGCGGTACTTCCACAGGGAGTGTGAGGCGCACAACAAAGAGGCAGTTGTCAATCTCAGCTGCATTTGCAGGTGCAACAAAGACTGGCACACAACAAACACAAAACAAGAGGCACGGCGGATCCAGCGTTACAAGCAGACTATCTTTGGGCAGTTTAGATGGGCAAATGAGTACTCCAGCTGGTATCAGAATAGGTAGTAGCGATATGGAGTTGGGTATATATTCCCAAGATATATCACAGTCGGATGCTGGGCCCATGGATATAGACTCTGATAACTTCTTTACGTTGGGTGATATGCCATTGTCACAAGAAGCACTGGGTGCGGCTGATATAGAACGATTGATGGAGCAAGCACGGAGTAAAAAGGAAAAGAGCGTTTCAACACCAAACGTAAAGAGTGGCTCACAATCCTCTGTAACGCAGACAAGGAAAAAGTCGGCAACGCCGAAATCTACAACCTCATCGGTCAATAGTAAAACTAAGAAGGTATCTATAAAGCGTGGTTCCAAGAGTTCGAGAGTATATGACTCAAGTGATGAAGAAGATTACTATGGTGAAGACGACGATGATTTTGATGAAGTGGAAGAATATAGGCCGTCACCATCGACCAGGAAAAGTGTAAAGAGTGACAGCTCGAATAACGGGGAATCCAAAGGAAGTGGCAGGAGTCCTGCCGTTAAGCGAGGACAGGTATCGCCACAAGAAAGTATATCCACGAAATCAGTGAGTGTGTTGCAAAAAACGCAACCAACAGAGGTGGAATTTGAAAAAATGGATGTGGACCTGCCAATAGACACAGATGCTACACAAGGGCAGACGCAGAAAGATCCAGCCAGATCGAGCACGCCTGATAGTAGTGCAAACAAAGCTGTATCGGCGTTGGACAGAGCGGGTCTGGGCAAGTTCACTGTGGGCCTGGCAGAGAGGCTAAGGCAAATGAACCAGCAACCTCCACAGGGTTAGGCATTGATGTGTACACATTTGCCATGGCATGTGTAACTTTGTTTATTATGTTAATTTGGTATTGTAATTAATGTTTTTATCTTCGGCGGTACTATAGTGATTCGTATCTAGTCCCCTCTCTGCCCACATATGTGTAAAGTTGTGGGTGTCTAGCGGTTGGAGTATCCAATGTGTAGATCAAATGTCTATATAAAATGGAAACTTGGAAGTCTAAACTCGATGCTAGCGGGGGTGTATTCCGCAAATTGACCGGCCACTTTAAGGCTGCACTGGGAGAAGTTGGCACACAGCTGAAGCATCACGCAAGTCAAGCCACTAAAGAAATCGGTATCGACCTTGACAATTTCCAGCCACCGCCATTCTGTAGGGGGTTGAACCAGGTGCAATGCTCGCTATTCTCTCCACCTGGTAGTTGCGCCAGTAAACGCACGAGCATCACCATCTCCGGGGACTATAATTTCGGATTTAACGTCAAGTTCCACCCTCAGGAGATAGGTGTCGTTGTTGCTACTGTATCTGGTGTCAAAGAATCGGAATGTGTATTTAAATGGAGGAGGAAACATGACAGCTATGAGGTAGACATCGACTATGTCACTGGGCCCCGTTATATACTCACTGCGGACGACGTTGGCAATAGCCTCATTCTACATTGCATATCCAACGATGGTTTGGGTACGGCAATCGGTGAAATAGGTCCTTTTGATGTCGATGTCACTTCAAGGAGAGCTATACAGGATGCACTCATAAACTCAACGGCTCGCCACGATCTCTTTTTGGAGAGAGATGCAAGCAGTGTGAGGTCCATACTTGAAGTATTACGCACTCCAGAGGCCAACATCAAGCCAGATGGAAGCAATATAAAATATGTCATTTATATCATGTCGGAAGAGGTACAGCTGCAGCCAGATGATGACTTCAAGGGTGAAGAAATTCTGAAATGCCGCTACACTAGCTCTTATCCAAGGGTAAGGTTGTGCAATGAAGACCCGCTTAGGATGTACTTGCGTATCAGCGACAAGCACGAACTTACGCTGCGTACATTCAGCAAACAGCAACGTGATATGGTGGCGCTCATGCTTCGGGCATTCCATAGTAGGATGCTGATTTTAAATGCCTTGGAGGCTAATTCCCTGGAGGTATTGCGTGATGGTAAACTCCAGGATGTGACCAACGGTGGTAGGCACCTAAACGTGGTACTGGCTCTACAAAAGACAAATGACGACCTATCGGTGGCCCTGGATGAAACAACAAGACTGCGCCGTGAGCTTAGTCGGTGTAAGCAGGAAAAGAGTTTCCTGGAGTCCGAAATGGAAAATACAATCAAGGTATTCCAACAACAGTTATCAGAAGATGATGATAAGAAGCCTAAGAAGGGACACCAGAAGGAAAACCATAATGAGACTTTATACACAGAATTGATCAATAGGAATGCGCAGCTGGCCGATCAGCTCTCAGAGATGACTAAAGAACGTAATGCCATGGAAGAAGAGCTAGATACACTTCGTGGTGAACGCAACAGGCTAGACAAACACTCACAGAGTGTAATAAAGGACTTGGAAAAATTGAAATTCGACAATCAATATCTGCAGAAACAAGTAGAAGAATTGAAGAATAAAATCCGGAAACTGGCATCTTGTTAAACCGACGACACCCCAAAGGTGTGTCTTATACACACACTAGTTGTAGTATAGTGTCCAATATACAGTTTTTATAATAATATCGGTGTAAATTAAATGGCTGAATGGACACAGCTGGAGCTTAGCCTTCCCACGGTAATTAAAAGGCACGTAGAAGGCTCCCGGGGAGTAATAGATTACGTGCCGCCGCCATGGGCAGATTTCAACCCTCAAGAGGTTTTGGGTAAGGATGCATATTCCATAGATATAATCTCTAATGGTACACTTTTGGAGAATCGCAAGCTTGGGAATAAGGCATACTGCATCCTGGGATCGATGGACGACTGTGACCTTGTCTACAAGAACCAACTAGTCTCCCGGAAACACCTAGTAATCCAGTTGAATCGCTATGGGAGTCTATTGCTATATGACCTAGGGTCTACGCATGGAACAACACTGAATCACGTGCGTATTGAACCAAATAAGTACTACATCCTGAACACGGGTGACCAGATACGAATCGGACGACGTGGAACCACCAGCAGGACGTACATCATATGTGGACCTGAAGATGCAGACCAACCTCAGGAAGAAGCGACCGCAGAGAGTAAACCAAAGAAAAAAGCAAAGACTTTGGCCGAGAAGGACGACCAGGAAATCATGGACAAGGTAAAGAAGGCAACGGCCGCAGATTACTACGATACGAATCTGTACTTCGATGAATGGGACGATTACTTTGACCGGGAACAAACCAAAGAGGAAAATCGCACGAAACGGAAACAGAAGACGCATACTGCAGCGTCTCTCAGAGTCGATTTGAAACGACTATGCCAAGAAGAAGTAGACACCCTCAATCGGTGGTACGACATTCTTAAACAGGCAAAGGAAGAAGGTTTGGTACAAGAAGATGGTGCAAAGACTAAACCTGATACGCTGGTCAAAAAAATTCAGCGCAAAGGATTAAGCGAAGATCGGACCAAATTCCAGGAGAAAATCAACCAGATACGGGAAGACATCGATTACCATAAAAAGCTACTCAGATTAACACGCACATCATGATAATATCTTTTTAAATATATAGAACTGTTGTTTCTAACGACGCTGGAACCGCGTCTCCTAATCTACAACCTCAAGGTCCAGCAGACGCCCTAACGACGACGCGGATCTCAAAATTGAGAGACCGTGTGACAGATATACTGATACTATTGTATCATTACTCTATACATTTGTTGGAACAAAAGCCTGCAAAGACCTCAGGTGCTGACTACTAAGGACACGACACGTTGCCTTGTAGTATTCAAAAAACCGTAAAATTGCAACACATAGTGGATTAAAGGTGATAAAGGACTACTCGTGAACTCAACGATAGACCTTGAGCAAACGGACCGAACGTATAACAAAACAGTCATCAAGTAAGTTGCTATACATGAACCAGGGAGAGGGGAATAACCATGTAGTTTGGAAGGCTGTATGTATCAAAAGATAATTGAAACGGCCATTGTACCCATTTTAGGAAGCTAATCTGTGTGGTGTGTTGGAAAATAGACAAGAAGTGCCAGTGGCCTCGATAGTGTGCCCTCAGGGTTGCGGCCGCGGTCGTGTGTGTAGACTGGCCGTAATATCCAAGTACCGCAATCGCATTGAAATGGCACAAGGATGTAAATCAATCTAATGAAAAAAACATTGGTTATCAATACGGGTGTAAATTGGGTGCAGCTACATGGTGATTCCCGCCCCCTCTCCAAGACACACAGCTCCATAGTGAGACGTGCATGGACGTGATACATCCAAAGTGCACAAACAAACTTTAACTGACCTGCAGAATGAGAGAAATCGTACACATTCAAGCTGGCCAATGTGGTAACCAAATCGGTGCCAAGTTCTGGGAAGTCATCTCGGACGAACATGGAATTGACCAGGTAAGTAAACAGACCTAACGTGTGGTTTTAATATTAAATGTCTGTGTTTTACTTAGCGCTGAATATCACGGTGCACATTACCGCGTTCCCAAAACGTAGCTGTGTAACACCCAATGATCTGCTTGACGCTTATAACAATAATCTCGGTCTAATCAATTTTACAGAGCGGAACCTACCACGGTGACAGCGATCTTCAGCTGGAACGCGTCGATGTCTTCTACAATGAAGCCTCGGGTGGACGTTATGTCCCACGTGCCATCTTGATGGACCTCGAACCTGGTACCATGGACTCCGTTCGTGCCGGACCATTCGGACAGCTATTCAGACCTGACAACTTCGTGTTCGGACAAACCGGTGCAGGAAACAACTGGGCCAAGGGACACTACACTGAGGGAGCGGAACTCATCGACTCCGTCCTTGATGTTGTACGCAAGGAGGCTGAGGGATGTGATTGCCTTCAGGGCTTCCAAATCACTCACTCACTTGGTGGTGGTACTGGAAGTGGTATGGGGACGCTGCTCATCAGCAAGATCCGTGAGGAATACCCCGACAGAATCATGGAAACCTTCTCTGTGTTCCCATCCCCCAAGGTATCCGACACCGTCGTTGAACCCTACAACGCAACTCTGTCTGTGCACCAGCTAGTAGAAAATGCCGATGAGGTCCAGGTTATCGACAACGAGGCCCTTTACGACATTTGCTTCCGTACCCTTAAACTCACCACTCCAACGTATGGTGACCTCAACCATCTGGTCTCTGCTGCCATGTCTGGTGTCACCTGCTCGCTACGTTTTCCGGGTCAGCTCAACTCTGACCTCAGGAAGCTCGCTGTGAACCTTATCCCATTCCCGAGGCTCCACTTCTTCATGATTGGTTTCGCACCCCTCACCAGCAGGGGCAGCCAGCAGTACCGCGCCCTGTCTGTTGCTGAACTGACCCAGCAGATGTTCGATGCCAAGAACATGATGTGTGCCTCTGACCCAAGGAGGGGAAGGTACCTCACCGCATGCGCCATGTTCAGAGGACGTATGAGCACCAAAGAAGTCGACGAGCAGATGTCTATGGTACAGAACAAGAACAGCTCATACTTCGTCGAGTGGATCCCACACAACACCAAATCGAGTGTGTGTGATATCCCACCAAAGGGACTCAAGATGGCCGTCACCTTTGTCGGTAACTCTACTGCCATCCAGGATATGTTCAAGAGGGTATCGGAGCAATTCACTGCTATGTTCAGGAGGAAGGCGTTCCTTCACTGGTACACTGGTGAAGGTATGGACGAGATGGAATTCACAGAGGCCGAATCCAACATGAACGACCTCGTTAGTGAGTACCAGCAGTACCAGGAAGCAACCATCGATGACGACGCCGACGACATGGCCGAGGACTATTGAACGTGCAACATGAAACAAACTGACACATGCACAAGATAGCGCCTTGTGGTATAGACGGGTGCTCTTGTGTCTTTAAGCTTTTTATAATAGTACTTTGCATGGGTGCACGATAGATCTAACTAAAGTTAGCGATTTGTATTATATATTGACAGTTTTGTTATATACGACCGAGGTAGATCGCTTATTGTGGTGTAGAAAGCTCTGGGAGTGGCTCGGTGTCGCAAATAAGCTGTAGAAGCCACTTCTTTAACATCGGCTCCTCCTTCAGGCAGGGGTAGAACACAGGGTCGCTGAGGAGTATAGAATACAACAAATATAAACCTACATCTTCCTAAGGGGCTTAGGTAGACACTTCCTTAACATGTCTCGTGCACGCAGGTTTTCAGATAACCTCAAATAGCAGCGCACGACGTGCTTCAAAATACGGCGAGATGGATTCTCAAGGAGACTCATCACCATGCTGTTCAATACAGCAGCAACGGCATAGAACCTCTCAGGAGTCGCGCACACATAGGCCAAACCACGGTCATCCAACATGATCTTCTGTACGATGAATATAGCAACCTAGGATAAAACAATGTAGTTGCTGTATTGTGCCCCTACCGTCTTGGAAATGTCAGAGCCTGTCTCCATGATACGGAGGCAAAGAGCAATGATCTCAGTGTTTAGCAAGAAGCATATAACTTCCTCATCGTCACTCTGCAAGATATGAGATGTGAGTCACAGCTCCCACCTTTACTAAAGCTCCAATCACACCCAAACATGTCAGCTTCAAGTACTCCAAGCGACGACTCTTGCAGGAGGAGTTAAGGAAGGGGTAGAGAAATAAAGGAATGTGCGCTGAAATAATCTTAAAGATGTACTGGGGAACCAACCTGCAAGGAAGACACGACGTGTCTGTGGATGAGATGCGATACATTGAAGCAGCGTAAGCGAGTTAGAAGCCTTGGTGGAATCGGCAATCGAAATGCTCATAGGATGTAGATAGTGGCTGGTAATTATCAATTACATTTTCACAATAACGTACTATACTGAAACGATCTCGTAAAGAAGCGTAGCCACCGTCCCAAATGAATACCAGAGCAAAATGGGTAGATCTGGGTGGTGTTCACGCTGCTTGGAAAGCTCAGCAAGAGCATATTCACGCTTATCATGAATTGCAAGATCCAGAATCAGTTGGTGAAGCACACTCTCCGGGACCTTCTCCGATACAAGCGCTGAGGAACCGGATGATTTACCGGACTTCAGAGCCTGGGCGTTAACCTGCTGCTGCCCCTCATTCAGCAGGTTTGATGATAACCCATCACTATGCTCCATGCTATACGCAAATTTTTTGCATATGTATTAAGCATATGGTTGCGGGGAGCATCAGCGAGCCGCGACTCAACGCAACCCGACAAATACAGCTACACATTGATCTAATTGATGAATATTACATCATCTATATGTGTTTGGCAATCTCGCCTTTCGCTAGGTGTCGCAGACCCTCTGCTACGCTGCGAACTGACGCGCGTTTACGAGGGTCAACCAGCATAAGGCGATCGAACACGAAACGTGCTGCTTTCGCACAAATGGGGAATTTTTGATTAGGAGAGTCCATCTGCAATACGTTGCGGATGGTGGCGAGCCATATACGTGGCGGTATTGTCCAGTATTCGTCGTGGTCCCACCACAACGGGTCTACCTCGCCTTCCTCTACATCCTGAGGAGGATTCAACAACTCAGGAGGGCCTGTACCAAATGGAGGACGAAGGTGATCCACCATACGACGACCCAATAGAACCTCTATAACAGATTGGCCGATGCCCCAGGCATCAGACGCACGTCCAATGTCAATCGTTTGTGCACGTTTGCTGTTGTGGTGTTTCTTCGTGTAAAACTCCAGTAACTTCTGCTCGGGAGACTCGTACCAAGATGTTCCACCAGTGAACTCTTTGGTGCCCTCCATAGAAGCGGCACCGAGGTCAATAACCTTGACGTCTACACGTTTCACGCCGCAGGACTCATACATGTCAAGCACAATGTTGTCGGGTTTTAAGTCGTTGTGACGAATGCCCAGCTCAGAAAATTGAGCTACCCGTTCCATTGCGATTATGCACCAGTCCAGTTTGTTCAACTCGTATAGCGGGGTATTTCTAGATGCGAAACGTGGAGAGCATTCAGAACGGATTATATCGAAAAAGTCGGGGCCGAACAACTTACGGGTGATCAATAGAGATGTACCCGGGTTTTTCTTGTCCAAATAATAACCCAGAACTTCCGACGTAGGCCAGTCATCCGTTGAAAGGCGAGATGAATTGGAAGTCTCGAGTGATTGTGCCATCAATTTTTGATAGATGTATAAATGACAACCAATCTCACGCTTAATGCTACGGCCGTCACGAACGTTGTAGTCCTTTACGCTTTTTACCGCAACCTTGAGTGCTATCTTCGGAAACTGTTTGGGTAGCCAATAGGCGTTGTAAACAACACGCTGCGTGGAGTTCTGAGATATCAGAAGAGATGATGTATCAGGAAGTAGCCTCAGTTCCGCAGCGGGTGAGAATAATCCTTCCTGTAACGAAGTGCGGAACATCATAGGACCTACTCGGTCGTACAAAGGTCGGTAATCAGCAAAGTTTATCTCAACATAGTTCTCGAGGTCATGCAATACTTCGATTGCTGATGGTGGCCATTGTGTATCAGCCGGAATGTGGGCTCCATTGTTGTTTAACGGGCCAACTTTGTTATATGTTGTTGGTATAGGTGTATCGTTACCATGGATACAACCCTGGGAAATCGTGCGGCAAGAGGAATGTGAACCTTGGTGGTTGGGTGCCTGCTCATTTTTCAGATCAACAACCGTAGTGCCACGATAACACGAAAGATACTTGTGATCGTCCTTGTTGTCTTCGTAGGTATTATCCCTGGCCTTGCGGACACGACAAATGACGGAAGAGGAATTCATTGTTGCGCTTTTTTCACGCATACATTCTGTGGATGTTATATTTGCCAAGGTCGCTCACAGGCGGTCCTGAAGCAAATGAAATGAAGCGGGAAATGAACAATTAAGTAGTCCTAACTTCTCTTGACTAGACCAAGTTGCATAACTCAACTCATATACCTCACAGAAAGACAATTGAGTCCTCTAAATCAAAACTGCATTGCAAAAAATACTACATTAAATTAGACAATACCGCTGTAGAGCAGCATCAGGGGATGTATATGAACACTTTCCAGCGGTCATGGATAGCAATAGGAAGAAATTAGCTTTTTGCCAACCGCCAATGTGTTGACAAATGGCAAAGCAAGAAGAACTCGGCAACTCTACCACCACCTACTCACAACCACTATTGCACAAATACCACCCTGAAGACATGTATCATGAAGGCCTAAATGATGCAAAAGCTTTAACAATCAAAAAAAGCCTTGAAGGTACATGAAAATGTGCAGGGGCAATGTGCACCGCCCAAATACCGATGTAAACGGTATATGTGTGACGATCTAATCCATACGCCCTCAGGGGCAGCAATGTGTAACACCGCAAACCTAACACGGAGCTGAAGATGTGCACCTCTGGGAAAATGGATGCCAGTAGACAGCAGCCAATAAAAGGAGAAACACCTTCAGATTTTTTTGTTTTTCACGTGCTAAGATCAGCGAATTTCTACATATGCGCCCCTAATGGATTTGGTCTGGAATTTTTAGAGACAAAGTAAACACCCCAATTGGGAACATTCGCAAGCATACACACCCAGAGATAGACAAATCCTTCGCAACGCAGTATAAAATAAGAATGATAGTATGTGGTAGATTATATATAGTGTGCTAAAGTGGAGTACCACTAGCGCAGTGGTGAGTTATCTTTACTAGCCACGTATAACGAGCCA
This sequence comes from Babesia ovis, assembly GCA_023705535.2. Taxonomy (NCBI): domain Eukaryota; phylum Apicomplexa; class Aconoidasida; order Piroplasmida; family Babesiidae; genus Babesia; species Babesia ovis. The sequence continues at coordinate 739,449 of BLIY01000003.1, forward strand.
TCAGTGTTCGCTACTAGACATGTAATATTCCAGACACTAAGAACTATAAATGACGTACCGAGTCTATAATAAACCCTATAAATGTTGCAGTATTGGTTATTAAACTGAGTCTATCTAGCAATGTGTAGCGCCTAGAGAGGAACCCCCAGTACACCGGCTGATACAATGGCTAGTTAATAACCGCCTACCAGGTGTGAAAACACTTAATAAGTGCGCTTCTATGTGACCTAAGAAGTTTTGTTGTGTCATTTAAGACTGCTGGTAGCCAGATGCTTTTCGGAACACGACTCAAAACAACCCAGACCACATGGTATGAGGTAGCACTTCTCAGCAATGTGCACTGATATATAAAACGCATTGTGAGATTTGGTTAATCAAAATGTGCTATAACAATGGTAGTTGAGTTTTTTGTGAAAGGTTGTACATGACATAAATTAATAGAGATATATGTACAATAATCAATGATAGAATTAAAAACAACGTTTGGTTGATGTTTAATATACTATATGTCGTATCTGGTTGGTTATGTGTTGTGAAAAATGAAATGTTTGCCTTCGTATGGTTTCCCCACTTCGGTTATACTTTCATGAGGTTGTCCCATACCCCTATAATATCGATACCCCTAGGGGTGGCCTCTTCGGAGTGCCATCAGAAAAAATTGGAACGATACAGAGAAGATTAGCATGGCCCCTGCGCAAGGATGACACGCTCAAATCGAGAAGTGTAAAAACGATTTTTTTTCGCACTTACATAAGAGATACAGACTATAGGGCCTTTGCTGGCTAGTATTTGAGGCATTGTAAAGCTTTGGAGGGCAGAAATTTCCAGGTAGGTGTCATTGCTCAGGGGCAATGTAGACAACATTTTTGACATATTATGATAAATATCCAGTGGCTCAGCAGATGTATCTAGGATATTGAACGTCAATACACATTACATCATAGTAAACAATTTGGTTCTAAACGTAGTATCCACAATCACAGTTGGAAGGTGTATGTGATTCCACAATTGGAATTTTTTATTGCTTTAGTTTGAGACCGATGTCATCACATCCAGTGATAATATTTAGCAGCTACAATCTAAAACGAACTGAAACGCGATAGAAGTGTGATTATAGTAATAACAACCATCAATGGCCACATTCAAATAAACTATTGACGTTGCCGCAATTCATATCAAGGGTATATTGAAATAATCCTGGACAACATGATGACTGAGAGTAGCAACATAGGGTAGTAGTGTGTTACAGCTGCACAACACGCAGAAGATAAACGGTGAAACAGTGGTAATAATCTGACTGAGTTGATCACCGGAATATCATGGACGATACAGTTGAACAGTCTCTGAAAGAAATTGGACATAGCATATCGTGTTTGCATACCAATTCAGGAGATCAACTGGATGATATATTCAGACTCAGACACCTCTTCCCATAGTAAGGGCTTAATGTAGTATTATTAACACATTGTTACAGCTCGAAATTCGTAAATGATATGCGCGGATTGTCTATCAATCTGAGCAACTTCTTTTCCGCCTACGCGCCACGCCTGGATTCCTTCCTCATCGGGCCAGTCAAGCCAACAGTCTCTGAGACAACCGTCTCATACGCTGATAAGATATTAGGTGTGTGTTTAAAGAACGTAAATATATGTAATACCCAGTTGCCGACCTCCTTAACGTCGGAAAGGCGGACGACACACTGAACCGCTGGAAACAACTCAAAAGGGAATTCAACAAGTCAACGGACGCACTTGTGCACAAGGAAAATGTTAGCATGATTGTTGATGCGCATAACGAGCTTTTACAACAATTAGTTAACCGCAGTTTGGAATTCGGTATGAACTATACGCAAGTGTTGTGATTTTTACCTTAGAAAGACCACAAAAACACTCGGAAGCAAACACATTCCTTAGATTGGGAGTCAAAAGGGCGAAGTTAAATAGAAGTACGTTTAAATGATGATGTTTGTAACAAGGGAAAACACAGGCCTAGATGAGTACCTCGCTAAACTGAAGTGATAGGATCGTGGATATAATACAATCTGGTCACATCAAAATGTCTCTTCCGGATTGGAAGGGTCTGCTCAAGTGGACTCTCCAACAGGTCCCGGAGAATACTACAGGTATGTACCAATGTATAAATCTAGCATATGTCAGGGAGTAAAAAGCCTATATCTAAGGAGGATGTGGAATTCTTGCAGAAGGCCATGGATAGTGTCCATGATCATGACAAAAAGGTCAAATCAGCGGCACAACTCATACAAGAAATGGCCACACGAACCACAATCGATGACGTGGACGCACTCCTTGAGGCATTCGATATAATGGAGCAGTTCTACGAAGAACATCCTGGAAACGCTTCTTCAGTACACCGGACCGGTATGCTGGACGCCATCACTCAGTACATCAAACAAGGCAACCGCGAAGTGCTGCCCGCGGTATTATCGGTAAGGGTAAATTGTGTGTGACTTATGGTGATGTAGCTACTAATAACTACTATATCAAACAATGAAAAAGTGCAAGAGGAGGCAACAAAGGGGCCTCTGATGCAGCATCTCCTGGATTTGAGGGAAATGGCCGATGACACCGCGTTGGAGCCAAAGCTCATCACGGCCATCGCAGCAGTGACGAGACACTGTGTAAGCGCTGAAAAACACTTTGTAAAAGTTGGAGGTATGCAGTATATCTCCCAATGTACAGCGAAGAAAAACTTGAAAGTAAAGGAGAAGGCGGCGTTGCTTATTTACCACTTCGTCAACCTTCAAAAGCTGGACAAGAGAGAGGCACAGAGGATACAACTCCTCGCCGCTGTGCGCAATCTGATGCCTTTGGATGTCCAGACACATGGTAAGCGTCGTAAATATGTTGTTTACAATGCGCAGGGATACAATATGTCGAGGTATGCATCAACCTGTTCGCCGCTGCTGTGCTGAAGTACCCTCACTCCATCAACAAGAACGAGGCGATCGCTCTTTGGAAGCAACTTTCAAAGGTCGTAGAGGGTACTCAAGAACTTGAAGGCGCGAAGGAAATACTGCAAGAAGTGCACAAAGCACTAAGCAGGTGAACACCATCTTAGTTAACCAGTAGAATCAGGTATTCTCATTGACGAGGCATACACTTAAGCGCGGTTTCATAAGTGTCTACAATATTTGGTGTGGTTTGTGTGATGTGCGGCCGAGCCGAACTCTTGGCGAACTGACAATTGACAAAGGGTCAACGACGTTCATACCTTTTGACGCCGCACTCTGCTTTTAGCAGAACACACTGGGGCCACAGCTCAAACGCGACAGGAGACACGCGATGATGCTGGAGAATGTCATACGACGACGAGACGTACGCACAAACGCCTTCAGTGCTGTCAGACAGCGATACCTATGCCCCAGGATCTCAACTAGAAGGGCAGACACCTATCCAAAAGGAACAACGAATGTGCAACGCCCGTGGTTTAGGGTTGTTCAGGCGGTGGCTACTGGAACCAAAACACCTGGCGATTATAACTGAGTCGCCGTGCAGCCTGTGGAGGCGTATACACGATGTCGGGTAATTTCCCATTGATGAAAAGTCATAAGCTTTACTATAGCTCATTTCTTGTATACGTAATCATCTATATCTATATGGTTTATACGGATGAGGAAGGTGGCACCTCAATCTCGTATTCAACGTTTACCGGTCCACACACCTCATCTGGCCACTCTGAAACGACTCTTTAAATCAATCTTGAACAACTGGTGAATCACATAAGCATCTCAATTAGATGTCGAAATAGTATGGTGGATCGATATTGTGGCTATTGCACATTGTTGATCCCAGAAGGCAACACCTATCTGTTATTCAGAGAGATGATCCATTAGACAACACCTTTGGTTTTACCAATAACACACTTTTTAATGCATAATACTGTAGAGGAAATATAGATACACCTGTGACCGTCATATGACATAGGGGGATGCACCTTCGCAACCTGTCGCCTTACAAGTGGAAGGAATGAGTTAGTTGCAGTTGGAAAATATCAACAATGCCGTATAACTTGAATCTACTATGTAGATCATTGGGAGGGCTCTGCAAGTTTCAGAAGGTCGCAAGATTACGAAATCTTCGACACTGGACAAGTAGTAGGCCAGAACCCTCTCAAGAACCATGGAATAATGACGCAAATGCTCGTCATATTTGGTACACCCAGTGTAAAAGCACAACTCCGGGTGATGTGTCAAATGAACGTGGATCTAATGGCACCGGGGGCTTTGGTTTACCAGGAAGATTGTCCACGTGCAGTATAATGGGTCCACAAGAGGGCAAAATCCACCGCATAGAGAAGAGAACAATCACAACCGAAGCGCGTTTGGAGTCCACAGATGATATCAAACGCATACAAGCCGGTAAAACGCTGACTCTACGCGACCTACTGTGGCCAACGGATCGCATGCTCAAAAAAAGAATTGCAATAAGTAGTGTCTTCCTAATAGTCTCTAAAGTATCTACAATTGCCATACCAATGTGTATGTCAGCAATGATAGATGCAATGGCAGGAACTGCCGTACTCAACTCTGGACTGCTAGGTAGCCTAGGGTTAGGAGGCTTCGCAACAACACAGTATGGATTGGCTAAAGTGTATCTTGCTGCATATTGCATTGCACGGTTATCATCTTCATTGTTCACAGAAGCAAGGAACGCCATCTTTAGTACTGTCATGGAACGCACAGGAATGCTTAACGCATCCAAAATGTTCATGAAGATCCATTGTCTAGACATCGACTTTCTTCTCATGGCCAAGTCAGGGGAAATATCTACAGTATTCACACGTGGAATAAAAGCTATATCCCAGGTCCTGAGGATACTCGTATTCCAAATAGTGCCAACATTGCTTGAGTTCACAATGGTTACAGCACTACTCTGCTACAAGTTGGGACCTGTAATAGCATCGTTGACAGCCGGTACCATGTTTGTATATGTGGGATTTACTGCGCTAGTAACAAGGAGAAGGATGGTTCTTAGACGCTACATGGTTGGTGCTGAGCAGAAGGCTGCAGGTGTTTTCACCGATTGCATTACCAACGCTGAAGCTGTGCGTTACTATAATGCCGAAACAAGGGAACTCAATAGATACGCCTCACAACAGTGTGACTACGAATTAAATGCCGTTAAAGTGCATCAGTCACTTGCCATGCTCAACTTTGGTCAAAACGCAATCTTCAACGTAGGACTGTTCCTATCCATGTGGCTGACACTCAAGGGAATAGCTGAAGGGACGGGGCATTTCGGAGATCTGATTCTCGTTAATACCCTGTTGTTCCAGCTCGCAATACCGCTGAATCTCATAGGAACTATGTACAGAGAAACAAAAACAAGCATGGTTGACCTCCAAAAGTTTCTCGAACTTTTGAAGCAGGAACCCAAGGTACATGATATGCCAGGTGCAAAGGACTTAGTGGTACAAGCCGGGAAAATTGAGTTCAAGGATGTGTGCCACGCATATGAACATGCAGTGGGCGCCACGAATATACTCCAAAACTTCTCACTTGCCTTAGAACAGGGTAAAACACTGGCAATTGTTGGTGATTCTGGCAGTGGCAAGACAACTATAGCTAAGATGCTATTTAGGTTATATGATCCCTCGCAGGGTCAAATATTGATAGATGGACAAGATATCAAGCATGTTACACTCAGCAGCCTCAGGTAAGAATAATACTCGCAAGATCTCTAATGTGCTTGTAGAAACGCTATCGGAATCGTGCCACAGGAAGTCGTCTTATTTAATGAATCTGTTGAATACAACATCAGATATGGACGGCCCGATGCAACCATGGAGGAAGTTATAGAAGCCGCGAAACTGGCGGGTATGCATGAAACAATACAACACCTGCCACACGGCTACGAAACAGCCGTTGGTGAACGGGGAATGAAATTAAGTGGGGGAGAAAAGCAAAGAATCGGAATAGCAAGATGTTTTCTCAAAAACCCAAAAATATTGGTCTTTGATGAAGCCACAAGCTCATTGGACTCCATGACCGAGCATAAGGTCCTAACGGCATTCAGAAAACTAAGCGCCAATAGAACCACTATTGTGATTGCACATAGACTCTCCTCCATTTTGGAAGCTGATGAAATCGCTGTATTCCGCCACGGGAAAATCGTCGAAAAGGGCGAAACGAAAACACTAATGGAGGATCCCAATGGATATCTACAGCAAATTATCCAGTCAAATGCAGTAATTAAGCGATAAACACATTAATTAATTAACGTGATGCTTTATGTGGAACCCGCGTGTTGAACAAAAAGCGGTATTGTTTCGTAACGTATGATGTTACCCCGGAAACCAACTCCGACGTGATAGTGGTCCAGGGCTCCGTAGACAAGTAAAGACTAAATTCTGGGTTGTGATCCACATATACGTTGAAACACTGCGGGTTATATACATAATGTATGAAAACTGCTTACCTCGAACCGTGCCATTGCGGTGCGATTTGGTTCGTTGCTGAACAAAAATTCAGACACGGATTTGTAGGCCGATACTATGGTATTAGAATCGGTTCCAAATGCAGTTGGTCGGAATGCAGATGAAAAATATTGACCCAGCCTCTTGGAGTAGTATAGAACATGTAAAATGCTGCAGGTCTTGCCTCCGGTGGAAGGAAACTCTAACGGTGTAGCAACAAGCGACGTTCTTAAATCACCTAGAGAGCCAGAATCAGTCATTTTCTGTAATGTAATAGAAAGCATAAATAAAAGGGTCTACCTTTGTTAGAACGCCAAACTGTCCCGATATCTTGTGGAACTGATCCTGATCGCCAGTACTGGAAATACAGACGATACCAATATCAGAGTCTATATAGTTGACATAGGCATATGTGAACGCCCTGTATAGATACATGTGGATAACAGAAAGGGAAACTTACTGGTCATTGAAGTCGGGAAGACACAGGGGTGTCCAACTTTCCTGTTGACGAAGAGAATGTGACGTGCTAACCATGTTAACTACGATTGCGATGTCTGCAGTTTGATAGTATCTGCTGGTATAAACCAACCTGATGGGCTAAATGTGGCGTTCTTTGACATGGTAATAACGGCAACACGGTTGCTAACAACCATAAAGGAACAACTAAAAGGGTTAAACGGTGAAGATGAGAAACTCACAGCACATTTGGCGTGTTAAATTCTGTCAGGTATGATCTCAATGTGTTGCGAGTAGTAGGTGGCAGTGGCAACGCCTCGTAGCAGCATGTGTCGAACAGACCCAAAGAACCATCCAAATTGGCAACTAAGTTGTGTAAAATGGACTGGGTCCCACCCAACAAGTTCTGCACGTCATATGATGGACGCTTCAGCAACACATGTTCGACGCCACGGGTCAAAATAGACAACACCTGGAGATGCAGGTTAGACAAAATCTTATAAACAGCAAGTGGCGAAGCCCCGTTGGATGATATGCCAAAGTAGCACAAGGGGCCGCGTTCCATGTAGACAAAGTGCTGGTCCCCAGCGCTGATGTAGCGCAATTCATCTTTTTCCGTGTACTCAGACAGCAACGTGGATACCTTCGAGACCACAGCGCACAATACACCTGCAGGATATATAACAATTAGGTTGACACACCTACCGTAAAAAGCTAGAGAATCTTCCCCATCGGCGCAGCTGAACAAATTTTAGAGTGGTAAGAGATCGATAGTTATTAATGTAACGTATGGCATCCACTGTGTAGGTACACAGCAAAAAGACAGCAAGAAATGAATGATACTTACTTGGTGAATAGCGGTTTACCCGCGTATGTAAACGCGTATACCTTCGTGGTCATTCTAAACCATGCGAAGAATCCAAACAAAGAATACGATGTCGATTGTACACATCTTACATGCTCAATGCTAGAGACAATATGGCCGCTCCAAATATATACACACTACCTGTAAATATGTAATAAAACATATCAAAGCGCTATTGTATTTGGAATCCGAGCCCGGGAGGGGGTCATAGATTGCTTATGAACACATGGGGAAACAGATCGCCAAAATTGGAGAACCAGCCATCCGCAAATGATAAACGGATAGTATATTTGATTGTTTAAGTTTAGTGTATCATATACAATCATAATATAGCCTCCACTCCAGTAAAATGACAGCATCAGTAACAGGAACTTGGATGCACCTGGTAGTGTCTTTCGTCGGTGTGTAGTAGGTAACAAGATGGCTGGATCGTCAGCAATAAGCATTTTAATGTGTTAGGATGTGTGTAATATGTGCTTACTGAAACGCAAAGATCAAACGTGATCTTTAAACACACTCAGCGAGTACGTGAAACAGTTTTAACAAGGTCATTTGTGACCGTATATCAGTGTAAAGAATCATTGCTGTGCATTGTGTTACATGTGTGATGTATAATATCTCTGTATTGTACATTATAGTTGCTACGTGATCATGGGTTCGCGTGGTACCACAGCTGTCAAAAATGCAAGATGGAATTGTGAAATACGATCGGTGGGAGGATATCTTATGGGTGTATAATGGAATAGAGTCGCAAATTAGGACACCCTTAAATGGAGCACTGGTGGGAATAAATGTGGAAGACCAGACAATCAAGTATACTAACTTGGGGGTTCACCAACATGCATCATATGGAACAAACTATTATGGCAATTACAATGAGTATTGCGGGTGTTTTATGTCCTCGGCCAATGCAATACAGCCATACGAAACAGGTTTACTCGTTTCCACAGCTAACGGAATAGACATAATGAACAAGGATGGTGGACGGCGGATGCGGGTAATGTCAAAAAACGCAGAAATGCAAATCACGAATTACGGGACGAATCACATTGTCTGCTCATTGCTAAATTGTACACCAAATAATTCTGTGGTCTGGCTTGCAACAAATGGCGATGAACTCTATTCGTTGGATGCATTTGTAGGCCATGTCACTGGATCGTTCAAGATAAAGAACAAAAACCTGGAGGCAAGTGGAATTGACGACAAGGCCACTGTAGTATCTGACATGTGTGGAAATACATCTAGGAGCTCTTGTGTTGTCTCATATTGCCAACAGTACAGTGCTGAGGGTGATGGATATGGTGACCAATATGCGGCCGATGGGTATAAAGGGGATGAATCATTGGAAACGATAGATTCATCTCTCGAAAATATTGCCAAAAAATATGGAAGTATAGAAGCGATACCGGAATTTGTGCCTTCGGGCTCTCAAAGTACGCATCCGATGTGGACCTTTATAAAGCAGAAAGTTCCAAGTGATATATCTGCAGGCGCCCTATCACTGGGATATGCTATTAAAACGCAGAGTGAAACTAATATGGGTAATGAACGCTCAAGAGATACCATTTATGTTGGTATGCTCTCAGGGCTTCTGCATGTCATCGATACTCGGATGAATAAAATAGCACATACCATAGAAGCTCATGCAAATGCCATAGGCAATATCTCGGCATTTGGAAACTATATCGTAACTACAGGTTGCTACCTATATGGAAACACATTGGTGCATGAACCCTTGTTAGAGGTACATGACATGCGGTTGAAAAAAACTGCTTCCATGTGGCTAGGGGCACCAATACGTTCTACAGTATATGTTCCCGGCAGCAACAAAGTGATTGCAATGCAGGATGATGGTGGCTTCTTTGAGTGCAATATATCAACTATGGAACATGTGAAATACCCTAATATGACCGCACGTGATGGGTGGAAATATCATGACGTTGGTGTAAATGTTTCAGAAAAGGGGGGTATGTATCGAGTGTGTACAGCGAATGAGGCATACACTTTTAATAGTATTGAATTGGAGAACAGTGCTTGTTCAGGCCAGGCACTAGATGCTGCGGACCTAAAACCTATTTTCCAAAAAATAGATAATGATAAGCATAAATATACCAACAATACACAATTTGCCTCTTTGATAGGGACGTTCAATGGAGATGTAGTACAGGTCTTTGTACAGGTCTTCTTCTTCCTTGAAAAACTCACGTCTATCAGATACCACAGCTGTGAAGTAGAACATTGTATCACATGTCAAATAGGGTTCGCCATGCATATGCTACAAGTAGCGCATGAAAACAGGAAGGACGGTATAAAAGAAACGGAAAATAAATTTGAAACCACCAAACAACCAGAATTGAGAGCTACGCAGTTGCAGGAATTGATGCCAGTCGATAGGTCAGAGACAAATGCATCATCTATCCAAAGGCTATTTTTGTGGGTCATTGAGAAGATCAACTCGGAGCTCGACAGTTACTACGACAGAGGAGCTAACAGTTCTGAGGGATCCAGCGAAGAACTTATTAAGCAGGTATTTGGTTTTTCAAAGGCCGTCGATATAACGTGTAAGAATGGTCACAAGAGACATAAAATAGTGGACAATGAATTTTGTGTGGCATACAACCATCTGATTTCTGGGAAGAGCTACGAGGAAGAAATGACATCCTTTTGCACAGAGTGCTCTAAGCCTGTTGAGACCAAGTACCACATAGAATTCAAGGATTCGCCAAATTTCATGGTTGTTAATTGTGATTTGGATGAACATGTTAAATTGAAACATATTGAAGAACACGTGACTTTCATGTCAGATGCATACACGGTTGTAACAATCCTTTTCTCGGTACCATCAGAGGACACAACATACAGGTTGCTCGCATATGTTAGAGTGCCTAAAGAAATAAAGGTTGGTTTGAATTGGTATAAACACAATTATAGCAGGGAGAACAAGAATGGCTTCTTATTAATGACGGGTATGTATGCGAACTTGATGACGAAAATCGTGCCGGGCTTCTTGACTTCTCTGAGCCTTGGAAGCAGCCTATTCTACTTATATATAAGAAGGACAATATTGGGACGATTGATGGGATTGTACCATGCTCCTCCAGAGATGTATCCGCTGTTAATGTCAATGGGCGAATCGTGCCTTTACCGGTGCCGAACGAAAAGGCCCCTATACCGGCCTCCATTTTCATATCTGAATCGAATATCGCACACAATCCACGGGCACATGATAAGAACCGCACATTTGTGCCATTATCTGTAAACGAACTTTTGGCACTTCACCATCAGGAATTCATTGTGGCTCTTGATGTTGAAGGAGTGAAGACTGGAAGTGAAACATTGGGAAATACAAGATATCGTAGTCTTTCCGACACAATCGGCAATCAAAGGGCAATGGTGGCTCATAGGGACACTTTTATATACTCCGCAAAAGAAAATGAAGAGCGACAGTTGTCAACACTTGCCCGGTACGCCCAAGGAAATATGACATATATTTTACAGGGTCAGCGCTGTTAGAGGAACAGGAGAAGCATTTGGTATCCCGTTTCTAGACCATTATATCCATCGTAGAGAACCTCCAAAAGATTATCTTACGAGGTGGGTGATAAATCGTGTATATTAACAAAACATTAAAGGTTCTCCGGAATACACCAAGGTGACTTAGACCTCAAGTCTTCTGTTCATTGGCTGACCACTAGGAAAGCTATATATATGAAAATCAGATATCTAATCGATGCAGGATGTGTAATATTGGGTCACGGATTGGAACAAGATTTCAAAATGCTTAACATAGTAGTTCCACAAGGACAAATTATAGATACGGTGGAGCTGTTCAGGCTGCCAGGACGGAGATATATATCACTACAGTTTCTCGCTGCACATATACTGAATATTCGGATACAAAATGGTGAACATGACTCCATAGAAGATGCCAAAGCAGCTCTTTATCTCTACAGGTGAGGTCCAAGAACACATCAACTCATTGGTTGCAGGAAATATCTAGAGTACAAAGAGAATGGGCAGCTGAGTGACGTGCTTCTGTCATTGTATGACATTGGATATAAGACAAATTGGGTTGTGAAATAATTATGGCCTGTTTAGAGGGGCCCACACAGGGCCGTGAAAGGGCACAATTCTCGACTCTATCGTTAAACTACGTAATCCAACACCTAACACATGTTAACAAATCATGTAATCTAAACATACCTGTGAATATGTGATATCCTGCATGTATTACGTAAAAGAATGCAATCGTGAGATATGCGACCTTGATGTCGAAATGTCCAACTGTACGGTTTAGGAAAAGCGGAAGAGAAAACATCAAGAATACATCCCACATTGTTAGCATAACACCCGCAAAGTCAAAGATTTTGTATGACAGGGGATGACTCATAATTGAAGAGTGCATAGAGGAGGATATTGCTGCCCTGGGGTACGACGAAAACGCTGAAAAGAAAAATATCAAAATGCAAATTGCAATCCATGATGCCATGTTTCCGTAAGCGTTTTGATCTCCCATAAGTGTGCAGAAGGGTAAAAGCATCAAAGAAGTGGAACCCAAAATAAGACACCTGAAAAATATTATTATGCGTGTTTACCGGCATACCTATATATGATGGAAGATGTCCTATGGGTATATGTAGGGACATCTACATTGAACGGCGAACAAAATGTAATATACAAATTGCAAATTAAACTCCCGAACTTCTCTGCCAAAAGCAATAAGGCGCATAGTAAGCTTGTGGATAGCAAGCTGCAATCAGGTATGCTCTGGTTAGCAAAGGCTGAAACGCTGTTAGTTAGGAATTTTAAGGTACTAACCTGTAATGGGAATGATGAAACATATTAGTGAATGCTGAAATGCGGTTTCCAGTGTTAGGAAAGTGATCTGCTTTAATAAGCTACCCGAGGAAATTGCCAACATCATCCCATCTGTGATATCTCCCAGTTTATTGACAATCTCATTGCAGAAGGAGTCAGTGGAGTATTCCAAAGGTTCATTGTGAAGCATTCCGTGTATAGATGTTGCATGTGTGAGTCCCAGGGAGTAGCAGCACAAAGAAACTAACGAGAGCATAAGGAATGCGCCACCAAAAACAATTGCAAAAAGTATCAAATCTGTATGATTTTAGTCAAAATAGAGGAAAACCAACCAGGTTCATCAGTCAGATACTTCAGAAGATGTGCAATTCCCAATAAAGGAACCACCAGTAAGATGAGTGATGTGCCAGATGCCGTTTGGTATACGTCGTCAATCTGGTTGTGGATATCCGGGGTAATCGCCATGTCATAGTTATGGCTTAGGCGATCTAAACCCTTCCTTGCGATGTCACATGATTTGGATAATGCCTCTTGGAAACCATCCAGTGCCATAAGTATCAACAAAGAACACGTTAAGAGGTTCTGCTGCTGAAGGTAGGAGCCTGAAACATCAATAATGTCTTCAAGTTTTTTCTTACCGAAAAACAAGTAACAAAGTGGGAATACCAGAATCCAAATTATTACACGGCTAACAACAGCCAAACATAACAACGTTCGCATTGTCATCGTCTGCAACATGGTGGCACTAAAATTAAGAAAACACTAACCTCAGCCAAAAAATCGGAGAATAGAGAGCAAATCAGAAACGATACGTTGAGAACAATATGACTCAGTGGTATAACGTAGTAGTCTTGCGTTAGATATGTTATTAACACACCTAAGACATTCCACCATAACGATTTCTTCAACACGTCCGCAATCTGACCGCTCAAATAACTTCGACGTATGGAATCGTGCTCGTTAGATGGTTCACTTGCTGGTGTTTCATAGCCGCTGCCAGCCAGGGACACATCCATGGAATAATACCATGACCCAGGAGTGGAGTAGCCATCGTAATTGGACGGTCTACGCCCACCAATGCCATGACTACCGGAGTAACGACCTACAAGATCATCGTGAACAGTAGTATCCAGCCTTGAAGTAGCGTTGGATGTATTAGGGTATGAAACGTAGAGTTCCTGGTTTTTAAAAGAGTTTGTCGCGACCATCGCATCCAGCTCGGTGCCATTTAACAAAATCAGCGCAGCACATGGCTTTTAAAATGACACACATCAATCAACGGAGATGAATCAAGAGCTAATAATGCTAAATCATCAAATGAGGTGCTTCACTGAGGTGCGGAAAAGATGTGATGAAAGTAGCGGCGCAATTTCTTGGTAGTACATAAAAGGGAAGGACAAATGATGAACTTCTTTAAGGTAGTTTTAAAAGTTTGTTCTGTTAATTAAAGTATCCATATAATATAGTCTGAATGTCTCCGTGTGTCCACAAGAAAGTAAACCGCTACCGTCCGCCAAGAATGAAAAACGCATCGCCTGTACTCACAGAATGCTCACCGGTTCTAACATAGGTTTACATGGTGTTATCACCTTTTTATAGTGAAATGATTAGTGTAATGTGAATTATATCATATCCAAAGTGATGTAGACAATAACCTTACCGTGGTCATGTAAATCAACCTTTAGCTTCATCTAATATTCGTACAAACATATGAATATATATAACACTACCTGGTTTATACAGTATATCTTGTAGGAAATTCTTGATGGTCCTCTATATGTTGTCTTAGCATATAATTGATGTTGTAGGTGATCAACATAACTCATTATCTTGCACAATGACTAAAGGCAACCGATGTTCACGTGTGAATTTGGAAACATTGGAAATTTTTTACATCATCTTTTGTTGTGTACTAAATTACTCGTGCAGATTTTAGACTAAAAACCTGAATATTTAGCATAAATATGGTTCTATTCTGATGTTCTAACAATTGCAATTCATTTTGAATGAATTTGGTACCATCAATGTGCACTTGTGCGTCGAATCAAGAGAATTGATATCTGCGTATTGCGTTTTGAAATAGATTGGTTTCACTCTAAGCGCACGGTAAATTATTTTAGCACGTTGTCGAATACTCAGACGCAAGACTCATAGATCAAATGTTACAGCTGTGTACATGATATTAGTTTGCTCATACGTGTATGATGGCGCATAAGGTGGCGTTTGTATGGTTCATAAGGCTGTATATAAACCCATTTCAAATCCCCGATGTATTAGGCAAACAATTTAGAAACAAGCAAATCTGGTATCGTAATAACATTTTTGATGAGACACACTTGCTTTCATGAGCCTTTAATATCACGATTGAAGTAGTTTTTTGCAAATAGGGTTATCCTCAATCCTGGAAAAACTGGCAAAGGACGATACATGCGACCGTGTATAATTTGATAAACGTAAATGGCGATTGTTATGAAATTGGTTGAGGTTAGGTTTCCGCATATGTTTGTGGTACTTGTATAACATCTCGTAAAATTCTGGATGAATTTTTGTGCTCATTGCGATCCATACGATTAGTATTGGATTAACATGAATTCAGATGACTATATGAAAACATAAATGGCAAAGATATTCTTGTATCCCAATTAAAATGAAATCAGCCTCATTATTTTGTTTTATCGCAATGCTCATGAAGACAGTAGTATTGATACAGGTAGAACCTATGCCTAGTGTTAAGGAACTTTATCATGGTGTTTATAAAACCTTACAAACAAAGGGAAGGGTTGGAAAACGAATTGCGCGGTTTATGACAAACATAAATAATGACAGACCAGCATTCCATATTGTAGAATTGGACCTTTACCGGGGTGAAAGCATAACTGTCACCTGCCCCAATAGAGCAGATGGTCTAGATGGCTTCTTTCCGACAGAACTCACGTCCTATTATATGACACCTCCAAAAGTAACAGAATATCTAAATACTACAAGCTATTCAAAGACTGATTTACAAAATCAACTCCTGGAATCCGCAGATGAAAAGTTGGGGTCCCTTGATGATGTTTCTGATGCACTACTTCTAATCAATTATGGTAGCAGTTCAAAACGCCTTTCCTTTCTATGGGAGGGTAAAAAGGTTCGAAGGCCATCTACACTCTATTATATCTGTATAAAGGAGTCTAAAGTGCCAGAGAGATATGCACCAATGGCACTGATTGCTGTTCGTGTCATACCAGAGAAGCCGGTCATACAGCCACATGTGATCGATATGAACAAACTAGTATATGCGCCAAAGGAGTGTGATTTGATTTATACCAAAGAATTCTCGCCAACTGATGACCTCACTCTGCAATGTAAGCCAGCAAAAGATGGGAAAGTCAAGGAGGCATGGAAACCTTTGGATATCGAAATGTTACAACACAATATACTGAGCCTAACAATAGATGGGAAACGTCTTTTAAATCCACATTGGAGATCATTTGTTGAATTGGTAAATGTTGACGTTAATTTGGATGATATTGATAATGGGACTGTAACCGTAAAAAGCAAGAGTCTTTCAGCCATGTTGTATGTACCGCGTAGCAGGTTTTATTTAAGCTGTGCACCTGACAATGGAGTTTCACGAAAGGTGTTCCAACTAATGCCCAACACGGTCGCAATTATCGACAATATTAAACCAGTTGCAAAAGGTAATGACGTAAATGAAATTAATGAAATCACAAAACATGTGCAACAATTTCCATACGAAGTGACGCATGAAAGGACTGTGTCATTATTGTGCCCAATTGAAACGCATACATTAAAACCAAGCGTATTATTGACGAAATCAAGAAAGAAGTTTGCAAATCAAGTTCGCCAGAACTTCCCCAATACTCGAATATCAGTACGAGGGGATTCAGTGGTTGTGATTGACTTTTCCAACAGTGCAGCAACCGAAGATGTGAGAATGCTAATAAGTTGTAAAAGCAACACTGACGATTATACTTCTTACGTGTTTTCGTTAACCAATAGAATGAAATGTCTTTTCAGTGATAATATGGAACTTTGGAAACCATGTAAAGTCGTATTATTCCCCTCAGAAGAATTAATTGTGCGTTGTCCAAGGAAATCTGAGAGTGATTACTACCCCCTAAAACCAGACGATGTGAGAGATGCTTATATAAAGGTGGATGATGATTTCGTGATGGATCGACATGCGGCAATATCCAGGACCCTCATACCTAAATCCACCGGGGGGTTACATAAGATAACTTTTAAAGGGCATGATAATCGTGCGCTTATCAGGGACGAAATACACTTTGAGTGTAGTGGAGAGGAACGTAAAGAATATGCTCCAGAAGATAATCGTCCGATCGTAATAATCAAGTTGGTGGGAAAGTTTGAAGATTCTGATATGATGGGTAATGTATCAGTACCTCTAAGTGATCTGCTGAAGCCTGTTGATGGCCCCAGATTGTTCCATGTATTCTTGGGTGGAGGGATGCATCATAGGATTGATTGCTCGGAGTTTTTTATCAACAGCCCACAAACTGCACTATACCCAAGAGGGAAAACGGAAGTGTTTGATGATATACCGCCTTTTTTCCCAGGTATGCTCATAAATAAAATCAAGGGAAGGAAGGTACATGCCACGAGGGCTATTGTTGGTATTAGGATGGCAAAGTACCCAAAGGATAACCCATCTCAAGTTGAGTTGATCCTTGACAACGACTATAGGATGTCATCTAAAAGTGATAACGCGATGTATTTTCTCTGTGCGCGCAGCCCATTATGGGACGACATGCACAGCGATGTGGCCGTCATCCAAATATACATCCAAAGCAACACTGGTAGAAGCTATGGCGTTGGAGTGGAGAAAGGACTTTTCGGGATTGGTCAAGATTTCGCAGGAAATGTCCACAACGATGCTACGTTCAATATATCGGATCATGATATGCTCGCTATGCACTGCCCCAAGGAACCTGGTGATAAGATTCTGCCGAAATGTCACGTACTAAAATCATCACAGATCATAGGAGATCAACATGATAGTGATATGGTGCCTGTTGACGATACAATAACTCGTGGAATAGTAGAATATGAAAAATTGGATAGCATCAAGTCACTTTGGTATATATCCACAAAGCCTTTGAAAAATGCAACGCAGTTTGACCCCCTTGAAGTGGACTGTTATTGTCGTGACGAAAATAATAAGACGTTAGTAGTCATGCATCTTACAACAAAATCGGGGTTCCTACGACATGGACTATTGGTTATCTTTGTAGGTATCATGCTGCTAACCCTTGAAATGACATGAAGTCCGTGACTATAGTTGAATAGACGCGATGAATACTCAAAATACTTCAACAAAAAGATCAAGTAATAATAAAATGTTAATGTGTTAATAACTAACATTACAACATAGTCCTCCGGTGCGAAAATGCCGCAAACTATTTACGTCAATCATACACTCCTGGAAAGGACCCTAATCTAAGACCTGCTAGAGGTTGCGTTTATCTTAAAATGTACTATTTATATTCCAATGTGCACCTATCTTTAGGGTGTATGGGGTGAGGTGTGTATCACCCGGATGGTGTGGGAGTACTGGATGGGCAGATGACAGGCAACGCGGAGGTCATACCTTCTCGGCCTCTTGGCTAAGATCAATTTGTAGTACCTGTTCTTATCAGCGTGATAGCTGATACGAGTCCAATTGGACTCTATCTAATCACGGGTATTTTTCTTTGGGGAGGAAACGTACCAGGGCTTGCCCGGTAGTTCTTCAGGCGTCGCCTACCCCTCACACTTTCGGGTTGAGCGG
The DNA here is from genome assembly GCA_023705535.2 of Babesia ovis. Classification (NCBI taxonomy): domain Eukaryota; phylum Apicomplexa; class Aconoidasida; order Piroplasmida; family Babesiidae; genus Babesia; species Babesia ovis. Next base: position 757,817 of record BLIY01000003.1, read on the forward strand.
TGCACCCAGACCGGCCCCCCGGGGCTAACAATCATTGCAATTCGCGACTAACTGGGATAGGTGTATTTTGATAAGTAGCTTATGCTTCATTAATAGCTTTCGTGTTTGTACGCCCAAGTTTGGTTTCTGTTTTGTTTGTGCCGGGGCCCAGAGCTGGGTCCGCAGTCTCTGTCTGAGGACCTTGGTAACCTGCTACTTGTGTCAAAACGATGACAATAACTCACCTCCGTATTTGATTAGCTGTGGCATTGCACGCTTCAGTAGGCGACGAGGCTCGCATATTGACTCATGATCAGCCCATAGAAACATTGCATCCAAAAAGTGACGACTTTCCAGATTGGATATATGACTAAACTGACGCAGCACATATTTCACAAGCAAACTTAAAGTACGATCGTCTACGTCCTCCTCGTACATGTGGTAGTGAAGCGTTCTCGAAATCTTATACGCGTATACTTCCTCATCCAAAGTGCACTGGTCGAGTTCTACCAGAAACTTCATCATAAACGACTGGCAATTCTCTCGCTCCCGCTTGAAACGATGTTCCGGAATATTACGCTTAAGTAGCCATTCGCTAAGCAATTCAAATGCGCAACTAAAGAGATAACGGTCTAGCAATATACCCAATGGAGATTCTTTCATCGCACGCCGATGAAGTAGCCAAACGTGCAAAAACAAAAAGTATGCACGTCGATTGAAGCCTAGACCAATGGCAAATGTGTTCGTTAAATCGTTGTTTTCCAGTCGCTCGACGCACAATTGTATCATCACCGATGCTGGCTCAAACATATAACTTCGCCTGAACATTATGTACAACAAACAACACAAAATACCTAAACGGACGAGTTAGTGCATCAAAAAGGTATGTGCGATCATTATTTGGATAAGGTATCACAAAACGTCTGCTTTCCTCTAGGCTGACATCGCTCACCGGATCAGACAAGATCTCGTTGCAATATTCAACCTCATGCCCTGGAGTGGTTAAATCATGTATAGCTTTTTGCTCAATGGAAACTCCGGAAATAGACACCATTGTAGGTGATAAAGATGCAGTATCCTCCTTTGTTCCACGAGATACACTACTGTAGCAACGTCGTAACTCTGAGGTATTCCCTTGGTTGTAGAAATGTGGAGCGCGATAAACCGGTAGATATTTGCATGTTATTGTATTCCGTATGCCACACGAATGCAACCGGTGTGAAAGTAGGCGGTTGAAAAGACGGTAAGATACACACAACGCTGCGCCGCCCATGGCCACTAAAAGTACCAGTAGGTATATGGAAATTGGTTATAATACCATTTCTATAACAAAGATATAAGTGGCGTCGGTAGTTTAATTGCTAATTGATGCCATGTTTGCCCAAGAAACGGAGGGTCAATCATAACGACCGTGTCTAAGAGGAATAAAAAAACACACGAACAGCGAAAGGTGCCACACACATTGGATAATCTATAGTCTGGATGACTATTTAGATCAGGAATCCGTGTTTATTACAAATAATGAGGGTGTGTAAGGCATCAAAAAGGATAAGCGTATACAAGGCCGCAAAAGGCGTCACTAAATGATGGATCAGAGCACTTCATGATCGATTGGGCAATACAAGTGTTCTTTCAAAATGGTTAGAACGATTGTTAAACCTTTGAGAGAGGCTTGTGGTGAATTATTAGCCCCAAAACAAACAGAAACCTTTCCTAGGTACCAAAAGCCATTCGTAGACTTTCTTAGGGTTAAGTGTAAGGCAGGACATGGTGGTGCTCCTGTTCCAAATGTCAACAGATCTAGGCGCCTCTGTGGCCCTGGATATGGTGGACACGGGGGTGATGTTGTTTTGAGACCTACGCATCTGGTTGAAAGTCTTTTACATATAGAAGATACTGTAAAGGCTAAGGATGGGGGGGATGCTGCGGGAACTAGTAGAGGTAAACATGCTAGTAAGTGTGCAATCCATGTGCCCCTTGGCCTCATAGTCAGAAAACGCATAAAGACCGACGAGGGATACAGAAGCATATTCTGGTGAGTGGTGTATCAAAGCACCAGGTTTTCGCAAAATACACGTGTAGGCACCAGTTCATCGACGAAAAACAGGACCTAGTTGTAGCTCGTGGTGGAAGGGGTGGAATCGGACCTTCATGTTTCAAAAAGCATGATAACCGACTACCGGAGGTCGGTGAAACTACAACACTAGAATTGGAACTTAGATTAATCAATGATGTGGCATTCATAGGGGAGCCTAGCGTTGGTAAAACGACTCTCATAAGTGCCCTCACTTCTTACATGACAAGAATTGGGCCTGAGGAAGGATCCACCACAAGGCCACATGTCGCAGTTATGAGATTTGTCGATGGACTCGACATTCGGCTGATGGATTTACCTCCCATTGGCATAGAAGGTGGAATACCCATACGCAGGATCCTGCGACACATTTATCGTACGAAAGTTATCGCATATGTTATTAACGCAGCGGACGAAGGGGACCCAGTCAATGCACTAGAGAGGCTGAGGGATGCTGTCAAGACATCAACCATGTATAATAGTGGCAAGTCGGAGCTAGTAATCGTTAATAAGTGTGACATGTTTCATAAAGAAACACTATATAACCTTGACAGACTGTACTACAGACTTATCAACAAAGGTGAGCCCATCACAGTTGTTGGGGTCTCAGCAACTCACAAATTAGGACTTCAAAGATTAGCCAATACGCTAAGAGAGATGGTGTATCCTTCACAACTGCAGTATTCACCACGGGAAACAGTAGAAAGTTACCAGGTCACACTGATCAACCAAGAATAGACCGCTGAAGCATCCATACTTGGTGACACCAATTCGTGAATCGACGAATTAGTATCCCATAACCAACATTAGTAATGATCATGACTACCTGATATATGCATAGAAATATTGATATCGGCGAATGTTGCGGCCGATTGCATTCCTGAGTGTTCTCTCAATTGCTATCTTTTGATCGATGGATAATCATGGAAGCCATTTCCTGGTAATATAATCTTTATGGTGCAACATTTACAACAGATAAATTGATTCTATAGTCATTAACCGTGATAATATCGCATATAGGTTCTGCTTACTGTATGAAGTTAACGCTCGGTTTCAATGAGGCAAAGCTGCTCCCTACAGTTTGACGTACGTTCATGTGGATAGAACCCCAGAGTTAAATGCATCCTCTTTCATAGTGATTTCTCTAGCTGTGTTGTATCCCGTTGATTAGTTCCTGGACTGCTGGGGAGTATGGGGTGCATAATATCGTACTAGAAGCCCTTAAATATTACATTATTATATATGGTAGCAACACAACTAGTTTAAACGTTGCATATCATAGTGTATGTTAGCAATGATAATCTACTGTGCATTATATATACCAATATAACCTTGATAATCATGCGGAAGATGAACAGGGGTTCATAGCAGATTAGTGGGAGGAGTTTACAACAAATTAGTGTAGAGAGCAAGATATTGACATGCGTTGGAAGTACAACCATTAAACTAATGGTTTGGTAATTACCTATGGTATTGCAAGCTTGTCAGGATCTAAAAACAAGAATGAAAATTATGAGCGATTGGACATTACCCATATTACCACATGAAACATTATGTTTGATACAGAGGAACAAGTTGTGTATTAAAATCATCTTTGTTTTCAATCCTTTTGAACAGATCTCCATATAATATCGGAATATATACATATTTTTAGTATGGTCATCTTTATCGGAAATTATGAACGAATCTAATTTATACAAATCGAGGTTTGACGTGTACTTCCACTGCAATACCCATGATTTTAAAAATATCTGGTATCTATTCCACATATTTTGGTAGCCTTTTCATATGTGCACAGTTGACAATGCCGAGAAATGACAAAATAGTGCAATTGTATAAATCATAGGGTAGTCAAGGTAATCATCTATAAGAACTATGTTTAAGAATATAATCTACTTAGAAGTTGAATAGCGCAATAAGTTGGCTAAGATTTGAAATGAATGATCACTTTTTCTTACTGATCCTTTTTATTATGCCATCAACAACGACGGATATCTCTCGAACAGAAATGTTATAATTATACCACCAGACGCATCCTTTGTAACCTGAATATTAGCGCTATGTTTACCTTTGAAAATAATTTTTGGTATAAAACAAAGCTCTCTTAAGTCAACCATTATGTTGCTATAAATAGAATAGTACGATATGAGCATACAAGGATACTAATGCAGCCTCACCATTTGATTTCCACAATCACCCCTCTAACCCTTACTTTATATTTGCCATTTTGATTTAGTTGAACTTATACTAATGGAGGACTAGAGAATATTGTGGGGTATAATGTACCATGATGTTGTAAGGTTTTTACAGATTCTTAATGATTGGAGACACATGACATTGGGTCAGAAATGTAGTTATAAACCTGATAATTAGTATCTATACACAGGGGTCTAGATCCCCATAAGGTTCAAGGATTCGTTGTACAACCTAAGACACAAACACAAACATGCTATGGACAGTAGAATTAATGCCGTGATAACAGCAGCATAGCCATGCTCAGAAGGATGAAACAACCCAATTGTTATAGTAAGAACACGAATCCTTGTTATTTGACCTCTGCATATGAGGTCTACCCAACTCTTCATAAAATACTAGTACAACATTTAAACTACACAAATGACTACAAAAGGACAATCGAATTAACCTTATGAGACGCTAATAATCGTCACAGGTATCGATGCGAATATACTAGAAAGAGGATATCCGAATCTGCAATATTTAGAAGATTATAGCGCATCAGCTGTGATAGGACCAGCGATTTGAGAGTTATGTGGATATCAAAGGGACTGCAGGTGCAATATTCAAAATGGATCACGCATTTGAAAAGTCATGCCTTGGAATATTCCAACCTTGATTTTTTTGAAAATTCTCCTGATATTAATTACGTAAGATCAGCATATTTCCACATAAAATTGATTCACATACTAACGTTTAAAATGTCACTGATTAGCATAGCCGTTGGGCATGGTGGATTGGGTATTCACTCTGCCCTTATGCAATACACCGTCGATTACCTGTCAAAATTAAATACACAACCTAAGGGATCAGGTGAAACTCATGGTCTATGTAACAAACCTTTTGCATCGGCAGTGAAGCGGTTATACTTCATGGAAAGTAGAGATGCTGACAATGTTGAGTTATACCCTCGCAGTGTGGTGGTACCATTGGATATCGATTTGTCTACCTTAGACGCCTCCACTGTTTGTCGAAGAATACACAATGCGGATTCTGGTCACAGTAAACCGTGTTCACAAGACCCTACATGCAAAAGTGAGAAAACCTGGAGTTACCTAGAAAGTTCCATATGGAGCATCCCAGAAGCCTCTTACGACATATGGTCAAGAGGTCTGTTCAATGCAGCATCACAAAAGGATGTTATAAGTGACAAATTGAGAAAATCTGTAGAAGGCACTGATTCGTTTAATGGGTTTCTTTCGTTCGGAAGTTTGGGCGGTGGATCGGGTTCGGGTATTGGATCCTACATATCAAACATGATATCTGAACAATATCCCAAGACAATACACGTTACAGCAGCCATAGCACCGTTTACATATGGTGAGAACGGTATGCAGTCCTTAAACATGACCCTGGCACTATCGCACTATCAGGAATTCTGGTAAGTTGTTTGTTTGAATGGGAAGCCTTCAAACATCGCCCACCCCTTATATTAGATACAGTGATGGAATAATATTACTGCAAAACGACCAACAAAATGATGTCGGCGGACAACTTTTTGGCACTGATTGCACATCATTCAACTCCTTCAACGAGGTATCCGCCTTGAATCTATTTCACGGGATAAGACCACCATCAAGCAGTTGCCCAATATCCGGAGGAGAACGTTTCCACAGGTCTTTGCAATATATAACCGACGGACTATGTAGCTATCCATCATTGAAACTCCTAAATCTACATCTTATGCCGGTAGAGCTTTTGGATGGGTCAAAACAGAATTCAAAAGGTCTTCAACAGATGGTAAACCAACTGGCAGACACTCTTAAATCCGACCCCACATTGTGTGGCGGTTTGTTAAATGAAAAGGTCTCTATATCAGCAAAGGATTTTGCTGTTCAGGAGTCTATGGGGGCTAATCAAACTAAAAATAACAATTTATCAAAAGATCAAATTATGCTTCAGGATTTCAGTAATTATGATAAAACGGCAATCAAACATATTGATTGTTCGAATCGTTTCCAAGATATCAGGCGGGTGCCTGTCAAAAGCCCAAAGTGCAAAGATATAGAAATAACAGATGAAGGCATATCTTCGATATCTTCGGGTTCTGAAGTAAAGACAACACAAAACGTACCTTTTAAATTAATCAAAACTGTCGGGAAAAAGAGAACCAACGTTACCAAGTATAATGTTGTTGCTGGAATCCAGGTCAATATTGGCGGTCCTTTGCAAGAGAGCATGAATGTGGTAGAGTTATACCAAGATGTATTGTTCTGGAAGCACTCAACGAGACCTATACAGGTACGTATTCTGATCTAAAGCTTAATGCAAATAGGTGTCACACTGTCCTAATGATGTTGGGCTCTTCGGGAACACAGTTTCACAGATATCCAATAGTCAGGCTAACTTGCCACTTTTGGATTTTACCAGTGCAACGTCCAAGATGCTCTATGCTACCAATGCGTATATACACAAGTATACAGAATATGGACTAGAACGGGATGAATTACAAGACTGTATCATAAATGTTCAAGAAATGATGAACTCTTATGCAATGTTGAGTAAATATTAATACGGCAGATAACAAGATAGATCGACGCAGATACTATCACCTAACATAATCATGGCGTCCCTCTAACTATGGACCATTATATATTACTTGATCATATGGTCGACAACATTTGCCAATGCACAACAAGTTATGTAAGATGTCAACCTATACAGTCGGGCGTATATCGCTTCAAAGCGGTGTCTTAGTCCATACATTTAAGAATACCATGGAAACAGGATCATCATCATCATGAACATCGGTTTGTAGTTATTGAGTTAATATATATATATATATATAGACATGAGCTTTCGCCATATTTCTTTAGTATATGTTCAATTCAGATATTATAGAACCTGATATGATCAATGTTTTCCTATGAAGACGTAGCAATGATAAAATATCATTGTATATGAATGCAAGACATAGCACAATAACCAAAAAGCCACACGCCATCCACAAGATCAAAACATATTATCTAATGTATAAACACATTCGTTGAAGCGTGAATAAGTATTTAGCAGAAACGATATATTGAGTTGTAATTTTACAATTCAGTCATGCTGACCCAATTTCACTTGGTCGCACATATCTTCATAGATGGAGAACTAAATGTAAGTTTACCAATAGAAATATGAGCGATTTCTACGAAAAAAACCCAGATATTGTTCTCATTCTTGTAGTTGGTAAGTTTGCCGCTAATTTTAAGTGGCATACGCCGTTTTTGTGAAAATTGAAGGTCTTTTATGCGAAAAAGATTACTGTAAACTGCCTGATAACGGAATCATTTGCAAGATTTGAAAACTAACCTTTTTAAAACAATTTAATGTCTCGTAGTATTCGTGAACGGTTACTGTACCATTAGCCAACATCTCGTTTAGTACTAGCTGTAATGTAATACCACACTGTAATTGTAAATGCGATTTATCAGTCGCAAGGGTCCATTTGTCTATCTTGCAACCACTTTGTATACATGCTAGGGGAAGGGTGTAGTATTTCCTTTGCGCATGAGATTTGCCATTAACCATTAGACATTGGCGAGAGTGTTTGCAAATGGGCGGACGATAAGCTCCATCGTCTACATAGGCTTCTACACCGGCATTAAACACAAGTCGCTGGTCGCCCATCATCAAGATGTTTGTAGAACACCGAATACCGAATTCCTACGTTCAATGTGTAAAATTTGCATCATATTTATAGGTTTACAAACCATAACTCATGACACAATCAAAACAATGTCCTTTCAAATTTCTAAACAAAGACCAATGAAAGGGGACATACCCGCTGTTAGGTGTTAATGTAATATTACCACTATAATCTCATACAAAACTCCCATTATCAAATACAATATCGCAAATGTAATATGTGACCAGTAAAATGCAATGGAAACCGTCCTTAGTGCATTGGATCACGACATCACCTATTTACACACCAGGTTATCAGCATTATCTGGATTCTAACTATTTAACAAATTGTAGAATAGAGTTGACGATACGTTACAATGATATGGATCTCCCAAGCTAACACATGGATGTAGCAGACCTAGATTTCGTATGAAATACACATTGGACGGTTTAACGGGAAGATGGCTTCGCAAATACACCCATGCTCCGGGGATATGGGATGCAACACCTTGAAAGTGGATCCGATAGCTAAAGAGAGGCAAAATCATGCAGAGACACGTCGGTACAAAATAATACCTTATCATAGGCACAGGCCAGATGAAGAAGCCAGCACTTCATTCGATCACATAAAGCTTCTCGAGCTCGGAGGAGACCTACCGCAGCTATTTAATGACCAAAGATGGGATACTGCATCTACAGACATTGTTGGTGGCTCAAGTAGGAAGAGTGATGCAAAACAAAATCGCAAGACACAGCTGCCTATGGCTATTAATACTATGAACATAGAGAGTTGTTTCGACATAAACCATGGAGCTGCAATATCGCGGACCACCTCAACAGATAGTCATTCCGATGTTTCATTCGCTTGGGGCACTCTTCGAACATCACTACCGATTTTCCATTCGAACTATGACATGTCATCAGCTAGGCTCGACGGGCACATCACCATGACCATTGGAACCAACGTACTCAATGGAAAACACAATGATATGGACTATGGTGATTATATATTGGTACTGAGGAAGGTACAGAGCCATTGCAGTTGTTCGTGTAGTACAGACAACCATGTGGAACCTCAGTGCGACAAGTTACACAACGCACATTTTGAAATCTGCGCCATTACCAAAAGTAGGATTACATTCAACGAACGGCCCTGCATTATGCATCATTCAAATGGCACTGATGGCGATATTTCTTGGTTCCTATGCCAGTGTGAACATATGGAATCCATAAACCCGGGATGGCTCTTGTTACGAATGGGCCACAAAATAGTGGATATATTCAAGAGTGGAAATGCTCATTTCAAAGTTGTCAAAAACATTCGGGATGGAGAAACTATGCGCTTGATTCTCAGTCTTAACGACGATACTTATTACATTGAACGTGTTGAATTGGGCGGGAAAATGCTTCTAGTCAATCCCATAAAGATAGAAACACAAAGCAGAGAAATGTGCAATGTGCTGTCTATCGTTGGTTGTTGCAAATTTATACACAACCTAGTGAGTGTGGAACCTAATTTTGCGGCACTTCAGATTGCCGAGGACTTACCGTTACAGAACATTTTAGACTCCTTGCCAATTGCTGACGCACAAATCAAATTGTACCTTATGAACGCATACAAGGAATGGCCCTGCGATTATTTGTATCTTAAAGGAGGTTTATTTTCGCGCGTAGACCCTATCATTATTGGTGAATTTACAATCGCGGTATTGCGCCTTTTGGATATCCATTGCAACGAATACAAGAAACATCACAACATCATCGAAGACCTAGAAGTGCAAAGTGTTTGGTCCATGGTACAAACCTTCCCACAGGAATTTGGCTTCCTAGCAGAAAAATTGCAAACACCAGCCGTTATCTTTCAATTGTTGCGCCTTATATGCGACGTTCAAGAATCACTTAGTGGATTAGAAGATTATCTATTGAAATTGGAAAACGGAGAATTTCACAACATGAAATTACGTTTAAATCTTTTTAAGATACACAGACAAATTGTTTGGGCTATATGCGTCGCAAATGGGCATAAAAGAATAACCTATGCTGAGTTGGTTAAAAAGGTCGACTCTTTACTCTTCACAGACAGGTTACCCTCATACATATTCGATGGAATGATACGATATCTCATAAAAGATGTAGTACCTTCAGATGCAGACCTTGCAGATTATATAAAATGTCTGTTATTTTACTACGAAAAGGCTTCCTTTAGCGATGTAGCTGACAAAATGTCACAGCAATTCAGAAGGAAGCGGGAACCAGCGCTTGACAAACCGCAGTACTCCATAACTGTAAAGCAACTGTTTATTATTGGTGATTGTGACAGAGTTATGGTGGACGAAAGCAAAACTGCGTGTTTCAATTACAGCATTTTCAAGCTGAACACTAGAGGACTGACTATGGTACGGTTCAAATATGCAATGAATTCCATTCTCATGCTTTGTAAATGCCCCATGTCTCTACATGTCGCATTTATCGCCGATAGGGTAGTTGCGATAGAGGAGAATAACACATGTCTCATACAGTTGTATCCCAAAGAAAGAATGGATACTCTACGAGATGTTCTGTCTTCCTTATTCAGACTCAATAATACGTGGCATTTGGAGGATATAGAGAAAAAGCTGGTTAGATTCTTGGGGAATAGACAACCCCTTGAAAGTATAACGGGTGGCCCGAATTTCCATGCCAGACTCTGGGTAACTAACGAAAGAAACGCTCTAAACTATTATGATTCAAAGCGTGATACGACAGAAGGTACACCTGATAAAACTATGGTTGACAGTTTGCATAATGAACTGCGACACATGACTGAAGAATCATATATCATTATCAATTCGAACGTACCAGTATAATATAATCGACAAGATCCTGATATAGTCACCTGTATTTTCCATCAACATATTTATATCCAACATAGCGGTTTGAAAGCGAAACACAATAAGTACCCAAATAATAACATCCAAGTACGGTGGTGCGGCTGATGTGAGAAACGAATGATTGGGCTATATATGTTATACACATCACAATATATTACAGATGCTATTATCAATATCGTGTTCTCTGTAAATATACAATCATGCGACTCTGTGAGTC